>LQHL01001829.1:43542-64064 GCA_001655755.1 Hemisphaericaspora haegerdaliae
CATACAATGGTTGAAAACTTTCAATAACACCACAATCTTCGAACAAGTTAGGGAATAACCAGAAGGGTTTAGGGAAAGCAGCTAATGAAATTATATAAATAATCAATCTAACTATCGCAGTTGCAAAAAATAATGCAATTAAACCTAAAGCTCCCATTGAGAGATACCACACCCCTCGTCTCATAGAATTTGGCCATAATGGGAACAAGATAACTGCAAATACCCCAGAGATAGCAAGTAAACTGTATAGCAAGATGAATGGGTTTGGCTTCAGGTATGTCCAGCCGTAATAAGCATCAGGATCGATCAAAGCCTTATCTGATCTCTTAATTGTTGGTTTTTGCTTATTAGGTTTCCAGCCCTTTACAGCTTTAACTTCAGCAAAATGCAATTTAGTAATTGGAATAATCATTTGATTTTGTATTAACAAAATCAAAATGTTTTGCACTTCGCTGGGACCTGAAACTGGAATTAATCCGTTCTTAGGATTCTGCTGCTTTGATTTGTAATCTTCACTTAATAATGCACGTTCCATTCTCTTATATCTGAAGAAATCAATATCATTGGTGTTGTTTAATAACCCAGTTCTTTGCTTTAAAATTGAGTTCTGAAATAAATAGTTCGCAACGTTTACAGCAACAGGCGAGCGCTGTTGTGATACTTGAATTTGCATGCTCCCGTTCCCTTGGTCTTCCATGATTACCTTTTTATTCTAACGTTAACGTTTTGCAATAAGTAGTAAACGATAAAAAGCATTCTTTTTCTATGGCTCTGTTTTTTCTCAACATTTTTTTTAACGTGTTCACATCAACCACCTTCTATACAGGATTCTAAGAATTAGCATAAACTACAAGAACAATTGCAAGTCAAACAAGTTGAATAAAAAAACAAAACGAAGAGTATGTATACATATATATTGTCTATATAAAATTAAGGAAAAGGCGGTGAATAAATACATATCATTCATTGCATGAAGAAAATTTATAAACATTTGTAGTGGAACATACCTCGGAAGGATTGGATTGGATTGACAAATTTGTAATATGACAAGACATGGATCTTGCTTGACAGTAGAACACATGTGTGATGAATAAAACACTTTTTTTTTGGATTTTAACATATAAATAATAAAGACAAACAACAATTCTCTGTCAATCTTATCAGTTCAATCTAGTCCTTGTTTCAGTAGTCTCTATGGAACGTCATAAATATAAATTTTCCAACAGAAAGGCAATAATGATACAGTCAACCTAGTAATGTACAAATTAAAATATCCCAAAATGATAGGTTCCACAAGAAAGAAAATATCGATGCATGATGTGAAGAAATGAAATAATGATCTTATAATTCTGTGTTTTCCAAGAAGAAGTAGTTTCCAGAAAGCTTTTGTTCCTTGTCCATTTGGGAATCTAATTTATTAATTCTTGGTCTAAAGGAGTTTGGATCCCTTCTAAAAGTGACATTCAAGTTTTTCAAGAAACGATTACAACCAGTCAATAATGATTCTGGCGATCTTGCAACAGCATCTATTGATGGTTTACCTTCAAAGACAATAACTCTATCAGCTAAATAGGTAGCCATGATGAAATCGTGTTCAACAATAAAAGCGGTCTTCTTGGAATGTAAAACGAATCTTCTGATAACTTTCGAACAAATAATACGTTGTTCGGAATCTAGGTATGCAGAGGGTTCATCGATCAAGTAAATATCAGCTGGAATACCTAATGCTAAAACAATTGCAACTCTTTGCAATTCACCACCAGATAAAGTTTGAACTTCTTGATCAACGATGTTTTCTATTTTCAATGGCTTAACAACATCAGTTTGGAATTGTGGATGTAAGAAAGCAGCTCTGATCTTCTTAAAGAATAATTGTCTAACAGTTCCTGCGAATTTTGGAGCAATCTTTTGTGGCTTCATGGAAACATTTAATTTTGGAATTTCTTGGCCTCCGTCTGCAGCAATAGCACCTGCTAATAACTTACAGAAAGTGGTCTTACCGGTACCATTTTCACCCATCATAACTAAGATTTCAGAGTTGGTGAACTCACCAGCTTCAACCTTCAAATGGAAATCACCTTGGGTCTTTTGCATACTTGGGTAAGACAAGGCATTAGATTTATCCAAGATTAATCCATCCGCAGCATCAGCCAATCTAAATTGCAAAGATTCAGTTCTAAATCTCATGTTTTCGGTTGGGATATTACCATCCAAGAAGATATTGATACCTTCTCTAACAGAGGAAGGTAACGTGACAACACCATAAACTGAAGGGGCACCATAAAGAATACAAACAAAATCAGACAAGTAATCCAAAACAGATAAATCATGTTCAACACAAATGACATATGTAGTTGCAGTTAATAAGGATCTAATAACTTCTGCGGCTCTTAATCTTTGCTTGACATCTAAATATGATGATGGTTCATCAAACATATAAACGTTGGCAGCTTGCACACAAGTCATAGCAAGAGCAAATCTTTGCAATTCACCACCAGATAAATTTGCAACCTCACGGTTAAGAACTCCTCTTAATTCCATAACATTTAAGATGTAATCAAATTCACTCTTTCTTTCGTTCTTTGCATTCAAAATGGCACCAACCTCCTTAACGGCAGCCTTAGCTAAAGCACGAGGAATGTTATCAACATATTGAGGTTTGATAATTGCTTTAATGTTATCTTCTAAAACCTTGGTGAAGTAGTTTTGCAATTCAGAACCTCTAAAGTATCTTAAAATTTCTTCCCAATCAGGTGGATCATCATATCTACCCAAATTTGGTTTTTGTTTACCAGCCAAAATTTTAAGAGCAGTAGACTTACCAATACCATTAGTTCCAACCAAACCCAACACTTGACCAGGTCTTGGAGTTGGTAATCTGTGCAATTTGAAAGAGTTGGCAGAATATCTGTGGGTAGTATCAGCATCTAAATTAGTTGGCAAGTTGATAATAGTAATAGCTTCAAATGGACATTTTCTAACACAAATACCACAACCAATACATAAATTTTCCGAAATGAAGGCAATCTTGGAAGCTGGGGTAACTTCAATACATAATTTACCAGTTTTCACAACAGGACAACTTTTTCTACATTCTTGCTTACACTTCTTTGGTTTACATCTATCACTAGAAACAATAGCAATTCTGGTATTCTTAGAACTAGTCTCTCCTTTACTGTTGTTATTTTTCGCTTTAGAACTCATTTAGGATAGTATATTAATGAATAAAAAGTTGTATATGATTATAAGAAATCAAGTTCTGAACCCATCAGTTACATTTTTTTCTTTTTTTAACCAATGTGATGGTATCGAGGCTACATTTCTTTACTGAAAAAATTTTTTTATTACACAAAACTCTTGATATGTTTAAAGTTAGGGATACAATTTACTGGTGGATTTGAACACATGTCAGTAAACGTCAGTACAATTACTAAACAATACGGCGTGATTGGTCCAATTATGTGATCAATTCGATTATGTATCGCTTACTACGAATTACCTCTCCATCCTAAAGTTCGGGCTTTCGTCCTAAATATTGGATGTACTTCTATGTGTTTGGATGAGTTATTGTATTTTTACAATTTAATAAGCTTCTGCTTAAACTAATAAAACTTTCATTAAAATGAAAGTTTAATACTTGTACTATTGTTTGTGCCATTACGTCTAGGAATATGACACGGCTAAATCATCACAACATATTAGTCCGTCTTCAAATTGAATTAGTTGTTTTGAATTATTAGACCCTTGGTGACTTTTATAGAATCATCTTGAATGATGTGTTCAAGTCGTGTACTTTTAACCCATTTTTCTTTTTCATCTGAATGGAAATATAAAGTTTTGGTCTTGTCTTAACCACAAAGGAAAAAAAAACAACCTTGAATTCAGTTTTCGACCACTTTTTTTTTGAATCGCCTCCTTAGAATAAAGGTGTCAATAATCAAGTCTCCAAACATGATGACTATTAACGATTAGCTGATGATATAACCTCCAGATAACATAGGTTTGACATCAAGCCAAGTATTTTTGAATAATACAAGTTGCTGCCAAATGGCTAAGTGTGGTCAGACGATACTTTGTTGCAGTAGTATTTGGTTGGGGTCAGTATGTCGCAGTTTTGTTGGAGTTTTCTGAATGATACCTAGACCAAGTATGTTGTTATATTTCCGTCACTTTTGTTAAAGATTGATGTTTTGCTTTGTTATAATTGAAGAACATTTGGTATTTCTTAGACGAATGATGTCGCTATGTTTAAACCCCCTCTGTTATTGGTTAATTTGTTTTCTGAAATCGAAATCATACCCTATGAAGTGGTTGCAAAATGGTTATTTTGCTCAATTAGACTAGCGTGGAAGGCGAATCAACGGATGTGTTGCTGGTCAATATGACTTGATCAATCTAGCCTTCCTATCTTCCTGCAATACCGAACTTCGACATTCGACACTGGCTGCAAATTTAGTAAATGACACCTACATAATTTCAAATTGACCTGTGCTTGTCGTATTATACTCCTAATGATAAAACATGTTCAATATAGACAATTTTCTTAGATAGACTGCAAGGAATAGAAGTCTCCTATAAGTTAAACTGGTGATCTTGGCAATTAAATCGGTCGAGGTTATCAACCTTTTGTAAACTTGGAATTTTTCTATCTCTTTCCGTGGGAATGCTTGTTACGATTCAACCACCAATCAATACTCTATTAAAATACAGAGGATGATTTTTCTGATCATTGTTGGCGGTTTTACAGCCAATAGAAAATTTTTTGTCGTTGGTTTTTCTTTTCCGTTTTTCCCTTTTTCAAAACACCGACCTGCAACATAACTCAGTTTCTTTTATCTAGTCAGGACTTTGGAAACTATATAATAGCAGGATACAGGTTCGCATTTCCATTTATTTGCATTCTAGAGTTGAAACCAGAAAATACGTTATTGTTTCTAGAGAAACCACTTCTTAAACTGTTACTTTTTTGCTGATCAAAATTTGAAAATATCTACAACAGTTTGTACTTAGATAAACTTCATATATCATCCTAAAAAGTTGACTCTTGTCATATATTCCTACCAGTGTATTATTCTGTTGGATCACAACAAATTTCGAAGATCATTTTATTGGTATAAGCATTTACCTATTCACTAGCATCATCCACCAAAAGAATCACATCATTCATATTTAATGGTTAAACTAGTGATACCGGAGGAAGCGTCTTTAAACCCAGAGCTTTATGGACTTAGGAGATCACGTCGTGAACATCATGCCCCTTCTGTTGTAGAGGAAAGCGACTCCGAAGAAGAATCTGCCCCTCGGAGAAAGAGGAAGAAGATTATCGATGAATATAGCGATGACATGCTTGACGAAGATGACGATGAAGACGAATTTGGCGACAATGATGATGATTTTATAGTATCGCATAAGAAACATTCCCACAAGTCACATAAAATGAAGAAGAAGAAGAAGTCAACTCAATCAAGGACTGACTCGGCTACTCCCCAAGAAATTCGGTTTTCTTCAAGAAACAATAAACCAGTTAATTATTACGTTGACTTTGATGATGAAGATGCTGATCTTCTTGAAAGTGAGCCAGAGCTTGATGAAGACGAAGCAAATGATGACTATTTTTACTACCAACAAGCTAATGAACCTGAAGATGAAAGAGGTATTGATCTTGTAATGGACCATAAGTTGAATGAAGAAAATGCTGAGCGCACAAATGAACCCAAGCTAGATTTCTTATTTAACATCAAATGGACTGATTCATCTCATTTGCATAACACGTGGGAGAAGTATCAGGATTTAAAGGACATTAAAGGATTTAGAAAAGTGGACAATTACATTAAGCAATTCATAGTTTACGACCAAGAAATACGAAATGATCCCTTGACAACCAAGGAAGATCTTGAGGCTATGGATATTGAGAGAGAAAGAAGAAGAGATGAACAAGAAGAATATACACATGTCGAAAGAATTGTCGACAGCCAGAGAGTTGAAAATGAAGAAGGTGATAATAAACTACAATACTTTGTTAAATGGAGAAGGCTCAACTATGATGAATGTTCTTGGGAAGATGCTGAAGAGATTGCAAAAATAGCGCCAGATCAAGTATCTAAATATCAACTGAGGTTGAATTCAAAGATTTTACCTAACTTTTCCGCTAACTATCCACTTTCACAAAGACCAAGATTTGAAAAATTAGTTAAACAACCAGTATTCATTAAGAATGGAGAATTGAGAGATTTCCAATTGACAGGCTTAAACTGGATGGCATTCTTATGGTCAAGAAATGAAAATGGTATTTTAGCTGATGAAATGGGTTTAGGTAAAACAATTCAAACCATCTCCTTCTTATCCTGGTTAATCTTTGCAAGAAGACAAAATGGTCCTCATTTGGTAGTTGTTCCTTTATCTACCATGCCTGCATGGCAAGAAACATTCGAAAGATGGGCGCCGGATGTTAATTGTGTTTATTATTTAGGTAATGCTGAAGCAAGAAAGGTTATTAGAGATTACGAATGGTACACTCCAAACGGAAAACCCAAGTTCAACATCCTATTAACCACATATGAATATATCCTTAAGGATAGAGCTGAGTTGGGTTCAATTAAATGGCAATTTTTGGCTGTGGATGAAGCTCATAGATTAAAGAATGCTGAATCATCATTGTATGAATCATTGGCAAGTTTTAAGGTAGCCAATAGATTGCTAATTACCGGTACTCCTTTGCAAAATAATATGAAAGAATTGGCTGCATTATGTAATTTTTTAATGCCAGGAAAAATCAGTATTGAACAAGAAATCGATTTTGAAACACCAGATGAGGAACAAGAACTTTATATCAAGGACTTACAGAAAAAGATTCAACCATTCATATTGAGAAGGTTGAAGAAAGATGTAGAAAAATCCTTACCTTCGAAATCAGAACGTATTTTAAGAGTTGAATTATCTGATATTCAAACTGAATATTATAAAAATATCATCACCAAAAATTATGCAGCCTTGAATGCGGGGGTCAAAGGTGCTCAAATTTCATTGTTGAATATCATGAGTGAATTGAAGAAGGCGTCTAATCACCCATATTTGTTTGACGGGGCAGAGGAAAGGGTCTTGGCTAAGATTGGTTCTGCTTCACGTGAAAACATCCTTAGAGGTATGATTATGTCATCAGGTAAGATGGTGTTGTTGGAGCAATTGTTAACTAGATTGAAAAAAGAAGGTCATCGAGTTTTAATCTTTTCACAAATGGTTAGGATCTTGGATATTTTAGGAGACTATTTGGCTATTAAAGGTTATCAATTTCAGCGATTAGATGGTGGTATACCGTCTTCTCAAAGAAGGATTTCCATTGATCATTTCAATGCTCCAGATTCTAAAGATTTCATTTTCTTGTTGTCTACAAGAGCTGGGGGATTGGGTATTAATTTAATGACTGCCGATACTGTAATCATTTTTGATTCGGATTGGAATCCACAAGCTGATTTGCAAGCTATGGCTCGTGCTCATAGAATTGGCCAAAAGAATCATGTTTCAGTCTATAGATTTGTCAGTAAGGATACTGTCGAAGAAGAAATCTTAGAAAGAGCTAGAAAGAAGATGATTTTAGAATATGCTATTATTTCTTTGGGTATCACTGATTCAAGCTCCAAAAAGAGTAAGAATGAGCCATCATCTAATGAATTGAGTCACATATTAAAGTTTGGTGCCGCCAATATGTTTAAAGATAATGATAATCAAAAGAAATTGGAAGACTTGAATTTAGATGATGTATTAAGTCATGCTGAAGATCATGTTACAACTCCAGATTTAGGAGAGTCCAATTTAGGTTCTGAAGAATTTTTGAAACAATTCGAAGTTACTGACTATAAGGCAGATGTTGAATGGGATGATATCATTCCAGAAGAAGAATTAGCAAAATTAAAAGATGAAGAAAAGAAGAAGGCTGATGAAGAGTACTTAGAAGAGCAAATTGCAATGTTTTCAAGAAGGAAAGCTGCTGTCCGTAAGTTTGAAAACGGCTCCTCGGTTCCAAGTGATGAAGATTTGGATGAAGATGACACTAGAATTACGAGAAGAAGGAATGCTAGTGACCATCAATTGTCTGAAAAAGAAATTAGAGGTATCTACAGATCTATCTTACGATTGGGTGATTTATCAGGTAAATGGGAACAGTTGGTTGAAGAAGGTAGTATTACCAATAAGAACCCTGTCTTGGTCAAACATGCATATAATGAGATTATCAACACCTCAAGACAACTAGTGAAGGAGGAAGAAAATAGGCGTAACCAAGCCCTCGCTGAGTTAGAAAGAAAGGCTAAGGAACAAAGAGATAAACCGCTTGATCCAAATGAACTAAATCCAACAGCTTTATGGATAGCAAAAAAGAAAGAAAAGAAAGCTGTCTTATTTGAGTATCAAGGCGTCAAAAATATTAATGCTGAATTAGTTTTGAATAGACCTGTTGATATGAAATTGTTAGAAAAGATTGTTCCTAAGGAAAATCCGATGAATATTCAGCTTCCGAGACAACCCAAGCAGGTTCAGTCTTGGACCTGTGATTGGACCTCAAAAGATGATTCTATGTTGTTGGTAGGTGTTTACAAGTTTGGTTATGGATCGTGGATTCAGATCAGAGATGATCCTTTGTTGGGTTTACAGAACAAGATCTTCTTGGAAGCTGCCCCTTCCGCTAAAGATAAAGAACCCAATGGTGATGAATCAAGTAACAGGAGTGCCAAAAAAGTACCAGGAGCAGTTCATTTGGGAAGAAGAGTTGATTATTTGTTTACCTTACTACGTGACGAAGTACCTGAAAATGGCGGAGGTGCAACTCCGGTGGTTAAAAGGAGAGCTAGGAAGCCAAAGTCTGCAACTCCAATTCCTCCTTCGTCTGGACCAGGTCCTGTAAAGGTCAAGAAGAGCTTGAAATCTGAAACTCCAGAAGCTTCATTTAGAAAAATCAAACCAAAGAAGCCCCTTGCTCGCCATCATTCGCCTACTGAGACCCATAATCACCATCATCATCAGCATCATCAGCATCACCATGAGCATGAACATGAACATGGTCAAAACGAACATGATCACCGTAAAGAAGTCCGCAAAATGGAATATGATAGCATGGATGAGGAGAAATGCAAGTCAACAATGCAACCAGTATCTAAATCATTGAGTAGATTGCATAAGGGAAGTAAGGGTTTAGAAAAGCATGAATGGGCCAACATATTACGTTCTGAATTGCTTACAATTGGAGATTTCATTGAAAAGGAAAGCTCCAGATCCAATACTCCAACAAAGAAACACCTTTGGTCTTTCGCTGGGCTTTATTGGCCTTCGGTAGTACCAAGTAATAAAATCAGCGAGATGTACAATAGACTAAAAACTAAAACTCAATCTTCAAAGTCATAATGGGAACAGTTTCCCTATTTTTTTTGTATATCAATTCTATTAGTATATATGTAATAACATTAGGTAATGTATTTTCACATTTGACGTTATTTGATAATCATCAACATTTGATCCAAAACAGTTCGGAGATCTAACCCCGTTTCAGGTACTCGTCTTTTCTCTGATGTTATAACTATTAGAAAGACATACACTCTTCATATAATAAATTACGTGATCCCCCTAAGTGATTTCAGACATAACCAACAGTACTTGGCAATATGCGTATCCGGGTAATCGATATGCCCAAACTCATCTCATTCACAAAAGAAACCAAAAAGAATTGAACCTTTTCCCTCAGATACGAAAAATCCAATCATCAATAATTAACAAAAGCGAAAAATTTTTTCCATCGCTCCCTGTAAATTTTACAACAAATCAAAAAAAAAAATATGTTTGTACTGCACTTTTTCTTCAAGTTAGCTTAATCGGAACAAACTACCATCAACTTCCAACCTGAGATAAGAATAGATAAATCTATATATCCATTTCTTTCTTATAAACTAAGTTCACTTACATAAAAAACTAAAAAAAAAAATCATTTTATTTCCTATCAGAAAATTTATAAAAAAAAAACATGTCTGCAGAAGAAACCAACCAAATCCAAGAATCTTTGGAAAAATTGAACCTTGAATCTACTGAACAAGCTTCCCCTGTTTCTGCTGAACAAGGTGAAGAACAAGCTGAAGGTGCTGCTGTTGCTGAAAACTCTGCTTCTCTTTATGTTGGTGAATTAAACCCATCAGTTAACGAAGCAACTCTTTTCGAAATCTTCTCCCCAATTGGTCAAGTCTCCTCCATTAGAGTTTGTCGTGATGCTGTCTCTAAGAAGTCTTTAGGTTACGCTTACGTTAACTACCACAAATTCGAAGATGGTGAAAAGGCCATTGAAGAATTGAACTACAGTCCAATTGAAGGTCGCCCATGTCGTATCATGTGGTCTCAAAGAGACCCTGCTTCTAGAAGAACTGGTGATGGTAACATTTTCATTAAGAATTTGCATCCTGCCATTGATAACAAGGCTTTACACGACACTTTCTCTGCTTTCGGTAAGATCTTATCTTGTAAGGTTGCCACCGATGACATGGGTCAATCCAAGTGTTTCGGTTTCGTCCACTATGAAACTGGTGAAGCTGCTCAAGCTGCTATTGAAAATGTTAACGGTATGTTATTAAATGACCGTGAAGTTTTTGTTGGTAAACACATTTCCAAGAAGGACCGTGAATCCAAATTTGAAGAAATGAAGGCTAACTACACTAACGTCTATGTTAAGAACATCGATGTTGAATTCAGTGAAGAAGAGTTTGAAAATTTATTTACTCCATTCGGTGCTATCACTTCTATCTACTTAGAAAAGGATCAAGATGGTAAGTCCAAGGGATTCGGGTTTGTCAACTACGAATCTCACGAAGCTGCCGTCAAGGCCGTTGAAGAATTAAATGACAAGGAAATCAATGGTCAAAAGATCTACGTCGGTAGAGCTCAAAAGAAGAGAGAAAGAATGGAAGAATTAAAAAAGCAATACGAATCTACTAGATTGGAAAAGTTATCCAAGTACCAAGGTGTTAACTTATTCGTTAAGAACTTAGATGAAACTGTGAATTCTGAAATGTTAGAAGAAGAATTTAAGCCATTCGGTTCTATTACATCCGCCAAGGTTATGGTTGATGAAGCTGGTAAGTCCAAGGGTTTCGGTTTCGTTTGTTTCTCCACTCCAGAAGAAGCTACCAAGGCCATTACTGAGATGAACCAAAGAATGGTTGCCAGTAAGCCATTATATGTTGCTTTAGCTCAACGTAAGGATGTCAGACGTTCTCAGTTAGAACAACAAATCCAAGCTAGAAACCAAATGAGAATGCAAAACGCTGCTGCTTCTGGTGGCATGCCAGGTAACTTTATGCCACCATTCTTCTATGGTCAACAAGGTTTCTTCCCTCCAAACGGCAGAGGAAATGCTCCATTCCCAGGTCCAAACCCTCAAATGATGATGAGAGGTAGAGGCCAACCATTTGGTGGTCCTGAGCAATGGCCAAGACCAGGTCCAAACGGTCAACCTGTCCCAGTTTATGGTATGCCACCTCAATTCCAAGACTTTAACGGTCAAAACATGAGACAACAAAGAGGTGGTTACTATCCAAACCGTAACCAAAAGCAAGGTAGTCGTCAAAAGGACTTGGCTGCCATCATTGCCAATTCCCCACCAGATCAACAAAAGAGAATATTGGGTGAAGAATTATATCCAAAGATCGTTGCTACTGGTAAGGCTCAAGAACCAGAAGCTGCTGGTAAGATTACTGGTATGATGTTAGGTTTAGAAAACCAAGAAATTTTAGATTTATTGGAAGACGATGAATTATTCAACAACCATTTCGAAGATGCTTTAACTGCTTTTGAAGAATATAAGAAGTCTGAGGCTGCTTCTGCTCCAGTTCCAGAAGCTGAACAACAACCTCAAGCTTAAACGAACTTAGAAGAAAGCAATATATATTTTGAAAATAGAAAGTCATTGGAAGGGAAGAGGCGATTTCATCTTGAAGAGCTATAGATTTTTTGATTTAGTGAAGACACTTAGTTTTAGTGTTTAGTTGGTTCTAAATTTTTGAAGTATATTATGTATTTTTATTAGTAATTTTACTTATTGGGTTATGGATTTACAATATAAATAAGAAAATAGGAATAAAAATAAGAAAATTTTGAATTAACGTGAATGTAGAGAAATGGGGCCAATACTTGAACTTTTTATAAGTATCTGGAAAATGGAGCGTAGTTTCATGAAAATAATAGAATAGTTGTTTTCAATATGTTGGTTGCGAGATCACTCGTTCCAAGAGAGGATCGGGATCGAGTTCTAGTTGTTGCAGATGGATCTTCCAAAACTTAGGTAACAGACACTTTGACAGATTTCAAAGGTGAGGCCCGAGTTGTGGGACGATAACCAACCATTTGCATGAATTAGACCCGCAATATTAACAACGAAGGTGGCGTACTTTAGTCACCAGATCATGGGGTGAAACGTGCATCATAATGTGGGTATAGGAGTGCAGGTCTGGAGATGTGCATTTTTTCAAAATTTCCAGTAGTTAGTGCATTTTATTTTTTATCTAATTTCTTTTTTTTGATTGTTTTCTTTCTAGAGAGAAGAGAGAGATTTCCCTAATCCAGACTTCTCCTTGTTTGATTTGGAGATTATGTGACACACATGATTGAATTAACACATTTTCACATTTATTATTTATTTTTCTTTCAGGTTTCGTTTCAGTTGCTCTTGTTTATACGTAGCTCTTTATTTCTATTTAAACCTTATCAATTGGCATCTTTGAGGGCTAAAGAACAGATTTCCACATTTAAACAGTTTGTACACCACACGAAATTGCAATTTAAATCCAGCTTTTTTTTTTTTTGAATTTTCCATCCACCCCTGAACGCTTCGCTTTTATATCAACTACTTACGTTATCTAAATATAAGACTGAGAAATTATGACTGGGTTAGAAGATCTAAAGGCATTCCCTGCTGATTGTAGGATCGTTTCTCCTGTGGATTATGCCTCTAATCCAAAAGCAAAATTGTCCGGTAGGATCCTTAACGTTATGACGTCATTGCCAACGCAAATCATTAACAACGTTGATAAAACTGGTCAATATTATTGGGATGTCGAACCAGTACGTGGTAATTCAGCTTTGTACTCTTCGCAAACATTTTTGGAACAACATACGGATTGGGAATCCCATTTGATTGCTTGGACGGGTGAAATTAACACTAGTAAAAACCCAAATTGGTTCGCCAACGGAGAGGGTCTTGATGATTCTCTCTATTTAGACGACGAAGATAAAGAGCAATTGGAGGATAAGTTGAGGCAAGCTAATGGCTCTGATAATATTCATCCAGTTTGGTTACTAAGACGCGACCAAAGTAGATGGAGAAAGTATGCCGAAGATGTATTGTGGCCGGTGTTCCATTACATTCAAGGAGAGCCATCGGATGGAAAGGCTGAAGCTCAAGCTTGGCATGATTATGTCAAATTCAATGAAGTTTATTTGAACAAAATCAAATCAATTTATAAGCCTGGGGATATTATTTGGGTCCATGATTATTACTTGTTGTTATTACCACAATTGCTTAGAATGGAATTTCCGGATGCTTATATTGGATTGTTTCTTCATGTTCCATTCCCTTCGTCAGAATATTTTAGATGTCTCTCGAAGAGAGCTCAATTATTGGATGGTATGGTAGGTGCAGATAAGATTGGCTTTCAATCTGATTCATTCCAAAGACATTTTCTTTCTTGTTGTACTCGTGTATTGGGATTCGAAGTTACTTCAAACAAAGTGTTTGCTTATGGTACTACTATATCAGTTGAAACTTTGCCTATCGGAATTGATACTAAGAAAATTGAACATGACGCATTCGACAATGGAATTGAAACTAAAGTGAATGCATTGAAGGAAATCTACAAGGGGAAGAAGATTATTGTTGGAAGAGATCGTTTGGATAAAGTTAGAGGTGTTGTTCAGAAATTGGAAGCATTTCAGATGTTCTTGGATATGTACCCCGAATGGAGAGAGAGCGTTGTTTTAATTCAAGTTTCAAGTCCTTTGTTTTCTCATTCTGCAAATGTAGAAAAGAAAGTCACTGAATTGATTAATCTGATCAATTCCCAATATGGTAATTTAAATCATACCCCTGTCTTACATTATCAAATGATAGTTGCTAAGGCTGAATATTTAGCCTTACTAAGAGTAGCTGATTTGGCCTTGATTACTTCAGTAAGAGATGGTATGAACACTACGTCGTTGGAATTTGTAATTTGTCAAAAGAACAACAACTCCCCGTTAATTTTATCCGAATTCACTGGTACGGCTTCTGTACTTGATGAGGCTATTCTTGTTAATCCATGGGATTCTGTAGGTATCGCTAAGACTATCAATGACTCGTTGTTGTTAAGTGATTCTGATAAAGAAGAGTTGGAACAGAGATTATACAAAAAGGTTACATCAAATACAATTCAAAGTTGGACTTCTATTTTTATTAAGAATATTATTGATCATTCGCTTGTTACGCATGTTAGTACTTACACTCCAGCTTTGAATCCACCACTTTTATTGAACAATTATAAAAGTTCAAAAAGAAGGTTATTTTTGTTTGATTATGATGGTACCTTAACTCCAATTGTTAAGGACCCAGCAGCTGCAATTCCTTCAGACAAATTGAATCGAATTTTGGATATCTTGACTGCTGATCCAAAAAATCAAATTTGGATCATTTCGGGTAGAGATCAAGCATTCTTGGACAAATGGATGGGAAGTAAGAACGTTGGTTTATCTGCTGAGCATGGTTGTTTTATCAAGGATATTGGTTCAAAGGAATGGGTAAATCTTGCAGCATCGTTTGATATGTCATGGCAAGCGAAAGTTGATGAAGTGTATAAAGCATACACTGCCAAAACCCCAGGCTCGCATATTGAGAGAAAAAAGGTTGCTTTAACGTGGCATTACCGCCGTGCTGATCCTGAGCTTGGTCAATATCAAGCAGCCAAATGTCTCAAACAATTAAATGAAACAATCGCTAAGGAATATGACGTTGAGGTTATGGCAGGCAAAGCTAACATTGAGGTTAGACCTAAGTTCCTTAATAAAGGTGAAATTGTTAAACGCTTGGTTTTGCACCCACATGGTGCTAAACATGATCTCCATGCAACCAATTGTAGTCAAGACCTTGAAGTAGGTAAGTTGCCTGACTTTACCTTATGTCTTGGTGATGACTTGACTGATGAAGATATGTTCCAGTCTTTGAAAGATATCGAAGATAGTTGGCAAAAGAAAGGAATTTCAAAGAACCAATTCGGTTCATACGGAATTTATCCTGTTGCTGTTGGACCTGCTTCAAAGAAAACTATTGCTAGCTCCCATTTAACGGAACCCTCTCAAGTATTGGAAACTTTGGGATTGTTAGCTGGTCAAGTATCCTTATTTGAAAGTCCTGGAATTGTGGATTTGGACGATAGAGGTCATTTGGCCAATAGCGAATCATCTGAACGTTCAAAGTCTGCTATTAATAAAGCGGTTGGTCTTCGTAGAAAAGCCAGTCTTGAAAGAGAAATGAATTCAAAGTTGAAAATCAATTAGTAGGAAATAGAAGTGGAGCTTTCGAGAAAGTTATAGTAATAATGTGTAGCGCCTAGTTTTGATTTATTTAAGAGAGACATTCTAAGTTTTATTTTCAATATTTCAACAGAACTTCTATGTAAGACTTTGGTCTAGCCTGGTTTGGAGAACACTTGGGAGAGATGTGCAAAAAATACTAACAGAAAGGATGAGGATGCGGATAAAAAAGAAATTCTGGATTTAAGCATTTAACTCTTCGTTTTGTGTAAACCAACTTTAATTCCGAAATTTGAAAAAAAATGCAGCTGCATAAAGTGGTATCATATTCATAGATCCGCTTTCGTTTTTATTCCTTTTTATGCTCCTAAAAGCTTATACCACGACAAACTAGACTTGTTCAAGGATGGGGATTTTAAACTGGGGATTTAGAAGTACAATCAAGATTCATCAAAGTCACAATGAAAAGTCAGTCGATTTGATAACAAAGGACAAATCGAATGTCAAATTCTCAGAGTTTGTAAAAGAGAATTTAACTTTAGTTGATCCATCCAAGAAATTGTGGTTAAACCCACTCTTGTTTAATGGATCTTTGCAAACTTTGTACTATACATCTGCTGATAGTTCGAAGAAATTTCAAATTTACTATGGTAGAGAATTATTCAACTATTCAGATGGTGGTATTTGTTCATTAGATTGGGTCATTCCTAAACCAAAGTCAAACGATGATTTCAAAGAACTATACAAGAAAACGCTTCCCGAAGGATTCCCTAGATTACATCCACGTACTAGATATTTCACAGAAGAAGAAATGGAATCTATTCAAGCTCACGATGTAATTTCTAAAGAGCCAATTGTTGTTATCTTCCACGGTTTAGCAGGTGGAAGTCACGAAGCTTTGATTCGTAACTTGGCCGAATCTATTCAAAAGAATACTCAAAGTGGTTGGGATATTGTTGTCATTAACAGCCGTGGATGTTGTAGAACTAAAATCACTACTGGAACTTTGTTCAATGCTGGTTCTACAAATGATGTTAGAGAAGTTCTTGTTGACTTCAAAAAGAGATATCCAAATAGACCAATTTATGCAGTTGGATTTTCCTTTGGAGCTGCATTACTTTCTAATTTCTTGGGTGAAGAGCAAGATCCTGAAAAACATACTGAATTAGTCAAAGCGGCATGTGCTGTTGGATGTCCGTGGGATTTTGTTGATAGCGCTTATCATCTCGAAAACTCGTGGACTGGAAAATATCTACTTAACCCTGCATTAACACAATTTTTGGTTAAATTGATTAAAAATAATGCTGATGAATTCACCCATCATAACCCACATTTTGCAGACGAAAATGTTATTGAAAATGCATCAAGAGCAAAGACAACGTGGCAATTTGATAATGCGATCACTTGTAAAACTACCCCTTATGCGAATGCATTCGAATATTATAGGGAACTCTCACCTGCCAGAAGACTTCAAAAGATCAAGACTCCGTTTTTAATGATTAATTCCACTGACGACCCAGCCGTTGGTACCAGATTGCCCATTGTTGACACTGAAACTAACCCCTACTTATGCTTAGTTGAAACTGATTTAGGTGGACATTTAGGTTTCGTTAAGAGAACTGGAGAATTCTGGTGTGTGGAAGTTGTTGAGCAATTTTTCCAGAAATTCCAAGAAGTGTTTAATTAAATGATTAGACAGATAGAATAGAGATTTATGGATGTTAATTAATACCGAATAAAACATCTGCGTCTCTTGTAAGTTAAATCTGCTTTGCTTTCTCTAAGTTGTAAATATATCTAGTAGTAGATTAACTTCCTGAGATTTTGGGTTTAAACAAAATTTTACGAGGATGGGGCTTTAGAGTTTGTGTACGAAAGATTATTATTTTTAACCTTATTTTTCACACTTATCGTTCAATTCACTTTTTCCAAAAAAAGGGGATAAGAAAAAGAGAACAGATTAGAGGAGGTTGCAATTTCACAACTTACAAAAACTGATGACATTTCATTATTAGTAACAAACATAGTTCTCCGCCCTCCTATTCACATTTGTGCTTTCTTTCCAGTAGATAAGAGGAACTTTTTTGTATGGAATGTTCAGTCATTCATTAGATATTGTATTATTCGAAGTGCAACTACGATCTCCGTATAAAGATACTATCTTACTTCGAGGGAATGAATTTGAAATAGAAACAGTCCCCTTCAATGGAAAGGTAAAACTATCATTAAACGAAAATGCACACATTAAAACGATACGTTTGTCACTTATAGGAGAATTTCGTTATGATTATGTTCGGAGAAGCGATTTGGGATATGCAATTGAAAGGAAAGTAGATCGGGTTTGCATTCTAAAAGTTGATTGGCCAAATTTGTTAACAAACGAAAATGGAGATGTATTATTTGGAACATATGGAGATGACACAATGCCTTTTAATAAAGCTAAGTCAAAGCGTGTGGATTCTGTTGATACTCTTGAAAGACCTGGTTTTAGCAGATCCCCATCAGCTGGATCAAATACGGAATCGGCCATATTGAAAATACCTCGAAGCGGTATAGATGGTACCCCATTTAAGGGTTTCGACGCTACTTTATCTCGTCAGAACTCTTTCCTTTTGCCGAAAGGAAATTATAGTCTACCATTCAGTGTCTATTTACCAACAAATATTTCCGAATCTGTCGAGGGATTGAGAGTCGGAAGCATTCAATATAGACTACATTGTGAAATTGAAAGAGGTATGTTTGAAAAAAACCATAGTATTACCAAATATATTAGGATTGTTAGAACGTTGCATCCTCAAAATTTAAACTTATGTGATACTTTAGAAGTAAACAACACTTGGCCAAATAAACTTCAATATTATGTAAATGTTAGTAATAAAGGCGTTGCTATTGGATCCATCATACCAATTGAAATACTTGTGATACCCATGCAAAAGGGATTGAGTTTACATGGTATCAAATGCTGTATAGTGCAACATTATAATGTGGAGCATGATAAGCAAGCTTCTCCTATATTTGAGCAGGTATTGGGCAAGGCGAACTTGCAGATACCAAGCATGGATGATCTTGAATATGAAAAATGGTCAGTTAAAACTCACTATAAAGTGCCAGAGCATTTGAAAACTATAACTCAAAGCTGTGATTGTAAGAACAACATGATCGTAGTCAAGCATAAGTTGAAGCTAGTTATTCAAATTAAGAATCCAGAAGGGCATATAAGTGAATTGAGGGTAAACTTACCTGTCTTTGTATACATCAGTGCAAATAGAGGACAAGTTATAGGAAGACATTTTAGTGTTGACCAACCATTTGGCTCGTTTCATCCCCATGACTCGGAAGAGGACATTTTATTCATACGTAGAGATGCTAAACGTTCATCGTCGGTGCGGAGTGCTCGAAGTGCAAGGAGTTCACGCGGTGCAAGGAGTCCGATCTCTTCCCCTTATCAGAGTGAGGATGAGTCTACAGAAGATATAGAAGTAGACGATGACACCAATCTAGATAGAGAAGATATTGCTCCACCCATGTATCAACAACACATCTTTGACCAAGTTTACAATATAAATCTGCCGCAGAGTCCATTAAGACAACTCCAAGCTTCAAGTACTCCAGTAAGCCCAACATATTCGCTAAATAGTTCATGTGTTGATTTGTCCAGCAATAATGATTTGCTGCTGGTTGTTAGTGAATTTGAAACGAGTAATGTCCCACGTGTTCCACTTCTTTCTGGTGATTTGTCTAGAGTTCCAACATATCAAGAAGCAGTTGAAGAAGACTATATTGAAGACAACATTCCGGTGGCGTTTGCGCCAACATATCCGGGAGACGCAAACAATGGATTCGAACTTTACCAAGTATATTCTGCACCTGTTGAAAATGTTGCAAGGGGGAGGACATTAATAGGAAACCGTATTAAATCACGCTCTACCTCAGAAACACGAGTTTCTAATTATCCGCATTCTCGAGGTCTGTTATTTGGGAGACTTTTTGGATTTGGAAAGACCAAGAGGAGTATATAGCATTTCTGTTGAAGTTTGTTTTAGCTTGATTGTTTTCCAGAAAAAAATACAAATAAATCAATTGATTGCAAAAAAATCAATTTTCTTTCTCATTATATAATTTGAAACGATATTGGCAAAGAAAAGGGTTTTAAATGGACTATTCAAAGAGCATTTTATTAAAAGAAGGTTCTAGAAAATTCTTAACATGTGGACCTAAGTTTAATCAAGTCGATTGGCTTATTCGAAAACTAGATCAATCTACAAAGATTCAGACAAGTGTCGGCAAAACAATAAGCGGAACTAAAAATCGTACTCAAAACTGCAACACACAATTCGAAGAATCCAACCAGATTTATGGTATTATTGTGAATAAATTACGGAATCCAGATCGCGATATCGCTCCTGCTTTAAGGGACAATGCTTGCTCTGCTGATTCAGATTTTGTGTCAAAAACCAACCAAGCCTGCAAAATCTTTCCTACATTTGAGAATCATGTTCCCGATGTTCAGTATGTTAGAGATATCATCAGAACTGTAAGGATCCAGTTTAAACAAATCCCATCGGATGAGGGACGATCATTCAAAAAAATGACTGATAAATCAATGTTGAAACCACTAGAAAATGACAATTATCGCCCACACTCCAAATACTCACAGTCTTCAGTCTTTGGTAATAAGAATAAAATAAAAAGGGTTCCTGCAAATATTCGAGTGAAATCTATTAACTCATTGTTGTTCGAAAACGCCATGAACGATTTTTCATTATTAGATTTAAAGGAAATTCAATCCAGGATTGAACATGTAAAAAGAGAGCTTTACAATATTGAAATGGGAATGAAAATAAATCCTCTTAGTGAAGATTTTGATTTTCAAAAGAGATATTTGAAGGAAGAGTTGGGATCTCTCTTGGACAAAAAGGCGAATTTGTTAATATAAATGTATTTAGATTATATGTATATTTCTAATGAATAAATGCTAAAGTGAAAAAAAAAAA
>LQHL01001621.1:0-12598 GCA_001655755.1 Hemisphaericaspora haegerdaliae
GACAACGACTATTCTGAATGTGATTTTTTTGGATGAAGTTTTCTTCTCCCATAGCCTCGAAGAAAAAGGAAACATTATAATTTCCTCGTTCAAATTGCAACAATTGAAAGGGTCTATTGTTAAAGTTTTCTGAAACGGATATATGACCAATGCATAGGAAGTAGTTTCAAGGTAAAAGATATTTTTAATGCCCTGTGAGACAAAATCTTTCTAATTTCTTTTTGTTTACACAACACCCTATCAAGATTTCGAAGGAACTAATACTAAATTATTCACTATTAAGCTAATTCAAGATGACTTGGAACTCGCTGTATAGAACACTTGGCTCCCAAAGCTACCTAGGAAGCTGGCAATCAAAATGATGTAAAATAGTTTATACAGTCTGTTGATGCGTGAAACTACTGGATTCTAAAGTGTACCGGTAGGACAGGTAAATCACCGATCAAAATAAAATTGGAAATCAAATTTTACAACTCCTACGAGGTATGTATAGTTGAAAGCTGTGGTCTGCTAGTGAGAAATAGAACTTGAATACCAAGGATCGTCCGATACCAGTATTGTATGTATTATTCTCCAGTTTATTATTTGCGCATCCTAATTTCCCAAAATAGTTAGCAAGCGCTAGTTTTCCCAAATAGGAAGCTGAATCCGATCTCCATATCAGTTGTGACAATTTAGTGAAAAACTATTTAAACTCATCAATTCCAAATTATTTTGCTTGATTAGTGGACTAGGAGCAATAACATATTAAAACTGAAGATAATACATCATGTGCGGAAAGAACGATACAACTACAACTTCTGTCACTACTGTCGAATCTTCTGAAAAGTCTTCAAAGGGTTCTTGTTGTGGTGCTTTATGCAAGTGTGGATCAGGATGCACCTGTGCCTCGTGCAATACAACCAAATTGTAATTATGCTAATACAAGCTTTTTGTGCTTATAATATACAAAGATAAACCATGGTATTCATTTCGCTCGGGCTCTAAAGGTTAGGCTTTAATTTCTTTTTCACATCATTTATATTTAATATATGTACATTTTTTATGGAAGTTTGTCATAATCTAGAAGAAATAAATTAAAACAACTAACGTAGTGGTATTCTCAAATGAACAGCTCTATACCTAGATCTGTGCAATCATTGTAAGCTCAACACCAAAGGAGTTATATGCTGCCAGTTCGGGTCTCTTTATATCACAAGGATCGTGTTTCCATAGAAGAGCCATTTCAAGTCCTTTCATGTCTTGGATGCAACTGGATCATTTTACCTAATTATTAATTTTCATTCCAGATCGTTTGTCTACAGAAATTTAGTACCCCGCAAATTTTCTCCGCAAAAAAAATCCAAATACCTCGGTCAGGAACTTGTATACCGCATACACTACAAATGAATTATAAATTCTTTGAAACAATAAACTCAAATTGAAAAAATAAAGAAAGCTAACTTAACATAAACAAGAACTAAACAAATAATTTATGGTTCCAGCGAGTCTCGTTATTTTCTTGGAGACAATTCTAATACTTCCTTCTTGATAAGATTACTTAAATCTGGGTGAACTCTAGCGAAATATTCAAAGACACGGTCTTGAATTTCTGGTCTAGCACCAGCAACATGTACTGCTACATTGTGAGCCAAGTGTTCTTGTTGATTTGGGTATCTCTTTAAGACATGCCATAAAGCAGTAGCTTGGCTGAAATCGTTATCAGTGCACTTCCAGTGGAATGGAGTTGCGGCACCTTCCCAAACTTCTTGCTCTTCTTGTAAGGAGTATTGCTTGAATTCAAGTGGCTTGTCTGAAGCCAAGTAGTTTGGACAAGAACCTAAGTTACCATTAACACACATTGAACCATCACGTTGGTGTGGGTTGAAAACTGCACCAGTTACGGGACAGTTTACAGGAATTTGAGTATAGTTAACTCCCAATCTGTGTCTGTGGGTGTCTGAGTAGGAGAACAATCTTGATTGTAAGACTGGATCCGCGGATGGTTCCATGAATGGAACAGTATGAGCTGGAGAGAATGCGGCTTGTTCAACCTCAGCGAAGTAATTCTTTGGGTTCTCATTCAAGGTCATCTTACCAAATCTTCTCAATGGGTAGTCCTTGTGTGGCCAGACCTTAGTTAAATCGAAAACGGAAAATGGAGCCTGCTTGGCTTGTTCTTGGGTCATAGTTTGAACGTAGAGGGTCCACGATGGGTTGTTTCCTGCAGCGATATTCTTGAATAAATCCTCTTGGGCATAGTCTGGGTTTGAACCAGCCAATGCACCAGCTTCTTCAACTGTTAAGGTCTTAATACCTTGGTCACTAATAAGGTGAACTTGAACATAGTGCCATTCACCCTTCTTGTTAGCCCATTTATAAGTGTGACCAGAATAACCATTCATTTCTCTGTACGAAGCTGGGGTACCTCTATCAGAGAATAAAATACAAACTTGATGGGTAGATTCAGCGTTAGAAGTCAAATAGTCCCAAAACATGTCTGGGTCCTTTAAGTGGGTTTGTGGGTTTCTCTTTTGGGTGTGA
Organism: Hemisphaericaspora haegerdaliae; assembly: GCA_001655755.1. NCBI lineage: Eukaryota > Fungi > Ascomycota > Pichiomycetes > Serinales > Debaryomycetaceae > Hemisphaericaspora > Hemisphaericaspora haegerdaliae. The sequence continues at coordinate 2,524 of LQHL01001621.1, forward strand.
ATAAAGTGAGGGAACTTAGAGGGGTCTCTAATGAAAAAAATTGGGGTGTTGTTGTAAACTAAATCTAAGTTACCCTCTTCGGTATAAAACTTGGTAGCAAATCCTCTTGGATCTCTTGCGGTATCAGCAGAACCAGCTTCACCTCCGACAGTGGAGAATCTGGTGAAAATCTTTGTCTTCTTACCAACTGTATCTAAGAAAGAAGAACCACAAATATCGGTAATGTCATCTGTAACTTCAAAAACACCATAAGCACCAGAACCTTTAGCGTGGACAACTCTTTCTGGGATTCTTTCTCTGTCAAAGTGAGCTAAAGAATCAACTAAATTGAAATCTTGCAATAACAAAGGACCATGTTTCCCGATTCTTTGGGTTGCAAATGGTTCAGGAATTGGTTGACCGTTAGAATTAGTAAATACTGGAGCCATTGTATGAATATGTTGATCTATTTGATATAATGATAGAGAAAAGCAAAAGAAAGGAGAAAAAGTTCTTAAATAGCAATTTGAGAGAGAAACGATGAAGTTTTTATATCCGGAGGGGATGGAAGCAAAACAAATAGTTATTTTTTCCTTGTGATAAACAAAAATTATTCAGCGGGGATAATTCAGAACAAACAATAAAGTTTGAGTAAGCAACCAAAGAGTCCAGAATTATTGTAAAGGCTAGCAATTAATACTCCAAAGGTAGTTAGTAATCCTACATATTCAATAGTGTTTGCGTTCAACCCAAAATATATTACATTGCAACAGCAATTCTGATGGGTAGATAAGGAGATTCCTTACATTGCTTGGTATAGATTTAGTGTAATGTGAAGAACATGCTAGAGTCATTGATTTGGTATTCTTCATGCATTAATATCAGTTGATTTGCTGTACTTTATAATAAATCCTTATTGTTTCAGCAATGTTGACGTAACCTACATTAATCCAAGTCATCCACAATTAGTTTACAAGCTAAAAGTCTCAATGCATGACCCATCCATTACCATTTCCCTTGTTGCTATTGGGTGGATTTTTTTTTTCCTGGGGAACAATCCTTCCCAAAATTCATCAGGTGAAATTTATCCTCGGAACGAAAGCGTGCCGCTAGGGGGATGAGAATTGTTCGCAATACAAATTACTTTCCCGTCAGCATTTCTTGTGACTTACAATAGCGATAAGTCCGTCTGAAAATTTATATTCCATGGATCTGCACGTTTTCTGTTCTTTTGACTATTTGTTTCTTAAAAAAGGTTGGGTGGTCATTCCTTTTCTTTGAAATCTCTACCGGGCAAATATATAAATATTAGTCTCTAACGACTTCAAGAAAACTAAGTAATAATTATAAACTTATTGCAAGCGATCAGTACGATTAATTATGATGATCGGTAAGGTGTTAGTTTAGCTCACTTCTTCGGTCCACTAAATGACTGAAGGACAAAATTCGGCTCCTTCCAAGTTTGGCAATCATCATCCTCGGTAGCTTTTTCTAGGTGATAAAAATGCGCTTTTATACAGTTGAAAATTATCCGCCATTCTAAAAAAAATTAGAATTGACTTTTTGAGTGAACTTCTATCAATTGAGCTGTCACAATCGAACCCTTTCTCTGATTGAACATGAGGATGGGAATGAAATGGTTACGGAAACAAGAATTCATCAGTAGTTGAGGCAATGGCTTATGGAAGAAAAGAACGACATTTCCTAAGATTGCTTTATGTTTCAACAATATATTTATTACGGGTACTACTTTGACTCTTCATTTATTCAGCAATACAAACAAATTACTTAATACCTATGTTAATCAATAACTCGCGAGATTTCAGTATGATTGAAAATTTAAACGTTATAAATCTTCATTTAATGTTATCTTAATATATAAATATATACAGCAACTAAACTAAGCAATCACTTAAACTTATGGGTTTTGTTTGACGAATTCAACACCCTTGTTGATGTTACCAACTAAGGTTTCCTTAGCGGTCTTAACTAATTCTTCTTCGTAGTCAGATAATTCACCTAAACCGTGAATAGTCTTAACACCTTCTGGACCTAAGGTAACCTTGGAAGAGAAGAATTCAACACCTTCATCCTTGAATAATGGGGAGTCAACAAAGGTACATTCAATGACATCTCTTTCACCGGCTAAACCGTCTAAGACGGAACCAGCGAATCTTGCACCAGCTTGAGCCATAGATAAGGTGGCGGAACCAGCACCATCCTTGGCCTTTACGACTTCGTCACCACCGAATTGGATTCTGTTGACTAAAGTATCTCTGGTAGCAGTATCTAAGTCCTTGTGGACAGTTTGAGATAACAATGGGATAATAGTGATACCTGAGTGACCACCGACAACAGTGACCTTTTCGTTGACTGGGTTGGTACCAGCAACTTCAGAGACGAATCTTGAAGCTCTTAAGACGTCTAAAGTGGTGACACCGAATAATTTCTTTGGGTCGTAGACACCCTTAGACTTGAAAACTTCAGCGACAATTGGGACAGTGGAGTTAACTGGGTTAGAAATGATACACATAGCTGCGTTTGGGGCGTAATCAGCAGCGGCCTTGGCTAAATCTCTAACAATTGAGGCATTAGTGTTGAATAAATCGTCTCTGCTCATACCTGGCTTTCTTGGAACACCGGCTGGGATGACAATCACATCAGAACCAGTCAAAGCTTCCTTTAATTGGTCTGGGTTGTAACCCCTGACAGTGGAGTTGGTTGGAACGTGAGAAACATCAGCAGCAACACCTGGAGCACCTCTGATATCGTATAAGGCCAAATCAGTAACCTTGTTGTTTAACTTTAATAATAAGGATAATGGTTGACCAATACCACCACCAGCACCTAAAACAGCGACCTTGTAGGCGTTAGAAGCGGAGGATGAGAATGATCTAGTGGCAATTTTAGAAAGCATTGTATGAAAGTTAGTAATTGATGCTACTGGAGAAAGAAAAAGGAAGAAGGAAAGGAAAAGAAAAAGAGAGGAAAACTGTAATTTTTTATATTTCAATTGATTTCAACAAAAAGGGAGAATCCCTGTCCCACTCCAGGTTTGAAAAATTTCAAAAACTTTCGGAGCCTCAAATTTATTTTTTCATGATTCGACGACCAATAAAAGTGGATTATTTTCGCTGGATAAATTAACTCACATCGGTCAAGAACAACTAACCATATCATGTGACAGTTTTTAATTTAACAATTAACCTTTTGAAATATGTTTCAGCTAGACACGCACATCTTGGGTTAAAAATTCTCCACAACTACAAAATCACTTTGGTTAGGCAACTTAGTCACTTTGACGATTTAATTTAATCAATTGGATTCGACTCAGACGTCAAAAAAAATTTGTTACCGAGTACAAGTCCGAATTTCCCGCACGCTCATCCACAACGACCAAATCCCACCAAACGGGATTAGGAACATTCCTGGCTCATACCAACGGAATCTGAAAAACAGAGTGAGAAAAGGAAACTTCGATCAGTAAAATTCGACGAGAATTAATAGACAGGCAAACAGACTTGGTATCTATAAAATCTTTTTCATTTAACAGTGTATTGAGGATTGGTTTCTTGTAGGTTTATCGTTGAATTCCGAAAGATTATTTTTCTACCTGTATCTATTATCAATGATCGAGATTTGATCCATCGTTGTACGAACATGTAAAGTATGGGAGCCCAGGATTGATCTTTTGAAGAAATGTATCATATGGGGCCATTGTTATCTAGCCCTTTTCCACTAATATTCTCTGTCAATAATCCTGTTTTGAGGGTAAGAGGATGGTTAAATCCGGCAGTCTTCCCATAATGTATGCGGAAAAAACGTTAGGACGGAAGAGTGAAAAAAAAAGTATTCAATACTATCTAAGTACTTTGATTGCTATCCATCACTATTCAATACATTCAATCTCATGTCTATGTCCGAGAAGCAACTAGCAGAGAAATACTCAATGGACATTCCCCATGTCACGTCCATTGAGTTTCCCTTAAACGTCAGAAATCCAGATCGCGCGATACACATGGTTGGAGGTAAACAAAAGATCGTTAAGGCTATCAACGCCCAATCAAACCCTAATAGGCTTAATTTATCAATGGAGAACACCCTCGAGTTGCGGTTAAGAAGCGATCCTTTCCATCATCCTATTCAATCCCTGATGAGCAATGATGAAAGGATTTTGATTAAGGTGTCAATTCCCAAAAAAAGTTTACCTTCTGATTATTATGAAAGTCCCCAAAAATATTCAGTTCGGGATTTATTGAGTTTAAACGAAACAAATAAAAGCACTCCTAAGACCAGAATACAACCAGTTGCGATAATTGACAGAATATACTCTTTCAAAGCAATTGCTGATTTTCAAGTTTCTACTAAGAATAACAACTTCATTCAGAATTTTAATAATGCTGTACTTAATGGTAAGAATTATTCTACAATTAATCAATATGTAACTAAGAACAAGAATTTTAATGCGTTGGATGATTATAAACAAGGAAAATACTTTGAGAATGGCGATCATCAATTACCTCCACCCCCTGTGTTGTCGCCAATCAGATTTCCTTTTGATTACAGATATCAGAAAAACCCATTAACCACCACTGTAAAGGATGCTGAAAGCGGAGAAGTTAAAGTTGTGCCAACAAGGGATAGAGTCAAATTGCATACAAAAATGCTTGATTATTACCAGTCAGAAATTCCCACTGAAGCAGCGCCAGAATTAGTAGAAAACTTATCGAAATTAAGGAGGCGAAAGCTACCTTCCAATAGTCCAGATTATGGTCTCTTGCAATGTATCGATTTTTTGGAACAAGTTTTCGAAACCAAGCCTATTTGGTTACGTAAGCAGCTCCATGACATTGTTCCTAAGGATCTCGTCAAGTATGTCAAGCAGGCACTTCCATATATTACTTACTTATACAAAAGCGGACCTTGGAGATTTTGTAATATCAAGTTCGGAATCGATCCCAAAAATGATCCAACTTATTGGATATATCAGAGTGAATATTTCCGTATACCAGGTTTAAATTTCTCTACGCTAAATCGTGATGATAGTAAGAAGATAATACCCCAAACAGTTGTTGAAACCAACAAACGCAACAAAAAGAGAGACAGTGACGTTCAAGAGTATGAAGTACCTGAGCATTTGTTCTTCAATGGTGTCACCTTGCCTTCGACTGTCACTTATCAGATTGGCGATATTTTGGATTTAGACATCAACACTATTGTTGAAGATCATATGAATCATATGGGATCTGACTTCTTACGTGAGAGTTGTGATTTTCAAGATGGATGGATCAACAAACAAACAATGGAAGTGATTAGGAGGATCATAAGGTACAAGTTGAACAGAATGGTGAAAGAAGAGCATATTGATCAGAATAAGATTTACAAGATCATTAATTCCGACTATGCTGTGGCTGAAGAAGAAATTAAGGAGGATGTTGTAGAAGCTGCTAGCGAAGAAGAAGAAGAGGTTGAAGTAGAAGGCGATGATGATGAGATTGATGATGAAATTCAGAGTGAAGCTATCGAGGACGAGAATGTGATGTTGACCGTTGACGAGAAAAGTGTTATGAACAAACTCGAACAATTGAATACAGAAGCCTCCAAACAATTGAATAGTTTAGTAGGGTTTATCAAGCAAGATTCAATAGAGTCGTAGTTCAGTTAAAGTTGTGACTTCACTCAAAGTAACTGTCTTTTGCAACCTCGCATTGCAGCATTGCAATACTTGCTAGTGGTGATTTTATAATCCAGATATTGATATTGCTAGTGCCTTAATTCTTACAAATATGTAAAAAAACCCTTAATATATACACCTGAATCCTCTCTTTGAGATATATATACATATATTTGAAGAATAGGAAATACGCATTCAAAATAGAACTATCGTCTGAAATTCTGCGAAATTTTTGGACTATTTTTCCTCTGATTATGAAAAATGAGAACACGTCAAAAAAAATTAAGGTAAGTCTGGTATTTCACTTGTTCTAAATATTCCACAAACAAAGCACATAATGACCAAAGCAACTGAGACTGCGTTAACTTTCTTCGCAATATCGGCGATATACTTTGCCTTGTATGTCAAGCTTATCCCAATTCCAGAAAAATTACATCAAGACATTCTTCCATTCTTGCCTTGGTGGGCATTGGTTTCCTTCGGTGCATATGCTTTGTCTACATTAGGTTGGGGTATTGTTACATTTAAGGACAAAGAAGATAAGTATAAGGAGTTGGTGGAACAAATTGATGAAGCTAAGGACTTCTACAAGTCAAAGGGAATTGAATTGGATTGAGAAAATTAAGAGTTACCTTAAAATTATATATTCAATTCGAACAATGTATATCTTCTATTTTTAAGAGTTACAATAAATACTAGTTGTTGGCGTCGATGATATTATGAGATGGGCACCGATGATGGAGATGTAGATGAAGTGTTAGAAGGTGTGCCTGAGATAATTGGACCTCTCTGTCTAGCCAATCTTTTCGCTTTAAGTTTCTTTTCAACTTCTGCAAACACTCTAATTGCGACTGGTACACTTCCCCAACTCTCATCTTCATCGCTTGTCTTGAGAGCTTCCTGTGTCTCTTTCTTCAATTCTGATTCTGACTTATGCATAATTGATTCTGGGAAGTTTTCTCTGCCCAAATACTTCAAAGGCGGGTGGAAATTCTCTGGCCATCTCCCCCCTTTCTTTACTAATGCTTTAGCTGCAACTTTTCGCTTATCGTTCCAATCCTTAAGATCTTCATCGAATAATTCCCAGACGCAATTGATACAGCCGCTCATACAACAATTATCAGGTTCCGGAGGTCTGGATGGTACAGTTACACCGGCAATTACCTTAGATTCGCCTCTAGTGATTCTGCTTGAAGAGACACGAGCTTCTCCTTTGATTCTTCCACCAAATATCTTAGCAATTTTTTCTTCTGGAGTTAACGAAGTATCTATTGAATAATTACCTTCAAAAGTCGTCTTGGTATGTTTCTTCAATTTTTCGTAGTCTGAAGTGGACATTAAACTAGCCTCTATTGGATGTGTTGGGTGTGTTGAGGTACGCAATACAAGGTCGTAGAACTCATACTTCTTTCCTGACCTTGGGTTGCGTACAGGTACTGGACGATGACTTACAGATGATGCATACCTTTTGACGATATTTTGAGTTATCATTTTGCCAACTTGAATGCTTTAGGAAAATAAAATTACCACAGCATAAACTATTGCTGTTGTCCTTTTAATATCAATCAAGAGTTAAAGAAGGGTCACGCACACCGAATAATCGAATCTCGAAAGAATTTCATTTGTCAAAAGACATGCCAAAAAGAGAAGAAAAATAAATCTGAATCTAATATCTCCGCGCCAAACTTCTGTTACTCAAACCGATGGTGGATCCGAACAAAAAAGAAACGCTCACGTTAAACCTATTTCCACTAAACATTATGTAAGCCAATTGTTTTTAATGCTTCATCAATGCTCAAAAAGAATCCGTCACCCAAGCCGGAAGCGGAGATTGCCAAATCTGTGTATGACGTATTTCTACTGTTTCTGGAAGAATATGTATGATACGATTTGTTGATTAACTCTGCGATACCTGATGCTTTCAACTTTTTGCGACAGTCTATGTCAGTTGACATTCTTGTGAAACACACTGGAATCTTATCTTCCTCGATGTATCTCCTAAGAATCTCATGCAAGACCTGAGTTGCTGAAGAATCAATTTTGCTCATTCCTTTACAATCGAAAATTATGAATTTTATTGAATTGTAATCTCGTCTGCTTGGTTGTGAAGGATGAATTAGTAATGAACCATATCTTTCAATTCGCAGCAATTTATTTTTCAAATCACCCACATTGGTGAAATTCAAAGGCTCGGGGATTTTGATTATAAGAACACCTTCGATTTCTTCAATCTCTGCGATTAAATTTGAAAGCTTATCATTATGTTGTTGAGTCAAAAATAAAGAGTTCTCTTCTTCTTCTGATTCTGCATCCTCGTTTTGAAAGGTGGAGAATCTTTCTTCGATCAAAGCATCTGCATCTCTAAAAACGGATGTATTAGGGATTCTGCCCAAAATTTGAATTCGAGATCTAGAACTGTGTTTAATAACTCTCGCTATTGCTACAAGGGCCCCTAATGCAACTCCAGCTTGAGCACTCCAGACAATGGTGAAGATAAATATCATAAGAAACGTTACAATTTCATCGTATCCACCAATGTTCCAGAAAAACTTCAAGTCTGCCGGAATCTCCTGAAGGACAGTTATACCCACAATGGTTGTAGTCAATGATAAAACACATTCCGGAAGATAATAAAGATATGGCAACAAATATATAGCTGTAAAGATACTCACGAAACTCATAATTATTCCTGCCATTGGAGTAGTTGCCCCAGCGAGTATGTTAATCTTCGATCTTCCAAGAGCACCAAAAGAAGGTAATCCACTAAACAATCCAATTATAAAGTTAATGATCCCAAGAGCAACAAGCTCTCTGTTGGAACTAACATTGTAGTTGAATTTAGCACCAAGCGCTTTGACTGCAGTAGTAGAATCAAAATAGCCTAATATGGTACATAAAAATGCGGTTGAGAATGTGTGTTTATAGACATTTATCTTCGACCATTGAAAAGGGTTCTGGAGATGGAATGAAGAAGAATCAGGAATTTTAATATCTCCCACAATTTCAACACCACCCTCAGTATGCCAATCTAATTTCCAACATAAATAGGTTGCGATGATTACCATTAACAATAACTCAGGGAAATAAATTGCCAGCTTCCTTTTATACTTATTCACCAAAACATCTTTAATGAGCCTCGTTGACATCACAATCAATAGTGTAAACCCGGCAATTGTGGTTGTCAATATATGAGCCTGGTCATAATACTTAAATATAAATAACAATTTATCAACCGTTGTAAGATGTGGTTGAGATAGGCTTAATTCTTGCAAACCCAATTCAGTGCTTAATTGGTTTATAATCATAATCACCCCCATAGCAGCGACAAACCCCTTAAGTAATGCACGACTCAAAACATTGTCCAAGTACCCCAATCTACAAATGCCACACGCAAGGAGTATTCCACTTAGACTGAAAGTCAAGAAAGAAGAGATCTCCAAAGCAGACAAATCCTTAAATTTCATGTCGTGGCGAATAAGTTCTATTACCTGTCCATAGATGATAGCAGTTGAGGGAGAAGGTCCAACAATTAAGATAGGCACTGACCCGAAAATGGCATATACGGTGGATCCGATTATCATGGCATAAAGACCACTAATTGGCGGGAGATTGGCCAAGGTACTGGCAATAGACATAACAAGGGGAATCTGGAATGAAGCAAGAGAGAGACCGGCTAGAATGTCCCCGATTAATGATGTACGTGGGTTATATTTAGGTAACCAGTTGAGAATTGGGATATAGTATGCCAAGTACGCGTACAAGTCAAATTCGTTGTGCCAGTGCTTTATCTCGCCTTCGTCGTTCAATTTCTTAAATAAATCATAATCAAGTATTGAAAGTGTGTCGGAATTATGCTGATGCTTTATGTATGTTTCAAGAAAAGGATCATTCCCACTTGTCGAGCTCATAAGACTTCGTATTGATTGGTTGGACGGGATTGAAAGTAATGGTGGTCTACTGCTTGACCGAATTGGAGCAGACCTCCCGGATGACAGTTCATATCTAATCGCAGGGTTCCCAAGCAATCTCGTGTTTTCATCGGCCATTGTCCTTTGAAGTCATGCATATATATTATATATATTTGAAGCTGTAATTAAGTGAAAGTGAAGAATATTTCCTGAGATTGTATGACGAAATTTCACAATAATTTATTTTCGAAAAAATCTAAAATTAGCCGCTGAATAAAAAAAATCATGTATACTATCTACATAGTTTTTTCGTACATATTTTTTTTCCTTAATGTACATACCTGGCTGCTATGTCAGAGGTGCTTCCGAATGTGAGTTCAAGTATTGAAACCCTCTTATAAGCTGGGGGGTTGTATACGGTGTGAATGGGTTGCTACCAATTGAGTTGTCACGTGAAAGTCACAATTATATCACGTGCTTTCTTGGGGTTTTTAAGAAAAAATTTACACTTAAT
>LQHL01001714.1:6114-25428 GCA_001655755.1 Hemisphaericaspora haegerdaliae
TTTAGCCTTTAATTCTTCAAACAATTGAATACGTTCATCAAGGAAACTTGGTTGTGGGTCTAAAAATAATGGATTTTTAGATGGTGCAACTTTCTTATCCTTCTTCTTGCCAGTTGGTTTGGTTTGTTTTGCATCTGCGGCAGCAGGAGCAGCAGGAGCAGCAGCGGAAGCTTCAGTAGGAACAACAGCTGGGTCAGAGTCGACCTTATTAACCGACAACCGTTCAAACTTTTCAGCAACTTGTTCAGACATGGGGTTCAAGTGGTGATGAATAAAAGGTGAAAAAAGTGAAAAGTGAAAAGTAAAAATTTTTTTTTCAGTTGGACAGTTGGGTGGAGGGGTGAGTCAGTGAGCGTGGGAGAATGAGACGAGACGAGGGGGAGTGATGAGTTGTACACAAAGAATGATGAGTCACACAGGGAGCTGTGAGTTAAGTAATAAGAAAGTAAAAACAAAAGTATGTCTGGTGGTAAAACAATACAACTACAACTAGATGATCTTCAACAATTACTTGATGAAACAACAGTTTTAATCGATAAGAATTCACAATTGTTAAAAAGTATAAACACAAAAATTAATCAACAATCAATAGATGAAGGAACATTTAATGAAATAAATGATCAACTTTCTATTCTTATGAAGAGATATGATGCTAATGGACAAGTTGATGGTGTTGATAGACTCGCTGGTTTAAAGGAATCCGTTAATCTTATACGACCATTACCTCTTGGTAATTATTTTAATGAAATTGTTGATTCAGCTATTGATTTAACTAATGAAATCCCTTCAATAAATGATAAGTATGCGTTACAATTGAAAAATACTATGAAATCATTTAACTGATAGGTTGTATATTTGGATTCTATATGTACAAGTAATGAAAATGAGATGTGTCTGATATTATGTATAACGTATAACCCTAGAAAGTCTTTGGAGCTAAAGAAACAATCTTATTATAATTCAATTCTCTTAATTCTTTAGCAACAACTGATGAAACTCTAGTACCTAAAGGATCTCCATTTTTATTTATCAATACACAAGCGTTATCATCAAATCTAACTACAGATCCATCCTTTCTTCTAAATGGAGCCTTAGTTCTAACGATAACAGCACGACAAATATCCTTTCTCTTAACTCTATTAGTTGATGACTGACCTGGAGTATCTGATTGTATTGGTTTGGCTTGTTTTACAACTACGGTGATATGATCACCTATTTGGGCAAACCCTTTAGGTCTATGACGTAAAACTTTGATACATTCTACTATTTGTGCACCTGAATTATCAATAACGTTTAGTAAACTCTTCAAGTAGATCATTTTCTTGTGTCTGTGAGTCTGTATGTACCTGTGTCGTATAATATATATACAGTTGTATGGGCCAAATGGGGTTCAATAAAATTTTCATTCTTCGGTGTTCACCCAAACAAGAAAAATTTTTCAATTTCTTCGGAGTGAGAGACATTTTATATACCGGATACAATATACATAACTATGGAAAGCAAGGTGACGGGGGATGATACACCAAAGAAGATATATAACTAAGATATGTAATTGGAATGCATCTGAGATAATAATCGATAGGAAATCAAAATTTCAAGCAAGAAATGTAGAAATAACTCACGAATCACAAATTCAAGACATTTTATCCCAATTTTTATCACAACATAAATCAATTTCTAAAAATGCCAGTCATCCCCATATAATTGCATGGAGAACGGGTGAAGTGAATGGACAGCAACAACAACAACAAATCGTGAATATTCAGCAAGGGTTTAAAGATAATGGTGAAAAGGGGGCTGGAATGAGACTATTGGAACAAGTACTTGTACGACATAATATTATCAATCGATTAATTATTGTTACTAGATGGTATGGAGGAACTCCAATTGGTAGTCTGAGATTTAGACATATTAACAATAGTGCATTACAAAGTTTACGTAGTAACAAAATAATTATGGGTGGGGGGTAAGAAAGGGGGTTAATCTTCCTTTTCACGTAATTTAGTATCAATAGCTTGATCAATTTCTTCCGTGGTTTCAACTATCCAATCATAGATTCGTCTCAAGAATAAAAATTGCAAGAATGCAACAACTGAAATTACAATGAAGACAAGTACTCTTTGTATGACACTTTCAACCGACATGAATGCATAAGGATATTTTGCCCCATTTTCAATATCAACTAAATATTCTAATAAATACCAATACATTATACTTAACACCACCACTAATCCCAAGGCAGTTGAATTTTTGATGGTCCATCTAGGCATAAATATCAAATAATCAATAAGTAATGATATAACTGGCATTAAATGTATAGATAAATCTGTCAGTAAAGGTAAATGAAATACGTTGGGATCATGTGCTAACAATGATAAGAAATATAATCTTAGTGGCCAATAAACTATAGTCACAATGACTTCAAGTGCTAACCCAATCGGATGAATATTATTCTTAAAGTTAAATAACCATTGTGATTTAGTTATATGACTTAAAAATCCAATTGTAAATACAATTAATGAATATATTAATGCTAAATTAGTTAAGAATTGCCAATGACCCGCATTTACAAAATATTCAGGTAATTGTGTTTGAAAAACATTCCTATAGATACCAAGTGAACCAATTACAATTGATAATAAGTCTATCACAGCAATTATAGGATTACCTACTCTTCTTCTAGTCATTATTGTTGTACACTTTGTACTAACTACTGCTACTACTACTATACACTCTATTAAAAAAGAAAGAGATTAAGGGGGACAGCGTGTGCCCATGGGAAAAAATAGCACTGGGGAAAAAAACATCACATGAGGAATTTTTGCAATGGTTGCTTCGTATGGTATGAGCCTAGGCGGCGGGAGATCCAAAGCGATTTATGTGCTTAGCATGTGAGCGAAGGAGCGATGAGGGGGGACATTAACGGCTACTCTGTTCTCAGAAGAACCAGAGTTAATGCCCCATGAAAAACTTTGCGAAACTACGTGATTTTGAAGTTGATCTTGATCTTGATTCACGCGATGCTGAAATTACCGTAGATTCATTTCTACCTCTTTCTTCTGCAACTAAATTAGTGTATGATGAAGATCTAGACGATGTTGGACTTAAGAAATTTCTTGATTTCTTCTTTGGTTGCAGTTGTTCGTGTTGTTCGTCGATTTGTTTAACTAGATTTTCAAAGTATAATTCTGAATCAATTGGAGATTTCAATGTTTCAACGAACTTATATGACGGCTTAACCACAATCACTGGTACTAATGCACATTGTAAGAAATGTTTTGATAATGATGATGATGCTGATTTCAATAATGACATATGATGATGGGAGTCTTTCCCTTCATGAGTACCAATAACCATCATTGAAGGACAATATTCATCGATTGCCTTTTTCAAACTCTTTTGAGCTTTACCAATAACAATTTCAAATATAATTGATACTTTTTTATTACGAATATTTAATAATTCAAATTTTTCAAGATTCATATTTGCTTTTGATCTGTCAATAAAATGATTATATTTTTCATCTAAAACTTGAAAAATCACTATTGTATCACCATGGATAACCATTTCATCAAATAACCATTCAATTGCTCTTGAAGATTCAAAATCATTATTGAATCCCACTAAAAATGATTTATTATTTCTTCTAAATTTATATTGAGGGTGTCTGACTTTTAAAATTAATGATTTATTTGATTTAGAATCAGTGGTATCAAATGATATACCGCGTTCAAAAGATTTCAATCTCGGTAGTCCTGGATGTGCTGTGGCTAGTCTACTCTGTGATGATGATATTGATGAACTAGGTGGTCTATTCGAAGTTGTTGTCGTTGTTGGTGTTACTCCTCCTCCTCCTAGTGATGAAATATCTAAACTTGGAATTGAAAAGTTAAATGATCCAACTGGTGATAATAATGGAGTATGTTGATTTGAACAAAGTGGAGAAATGATTGAATCCGAATCATAATCATCGTAATAAAGTCTTCCTAAGAGATCAGATGAATCATTCTGTTGTTTATATAATTCAACCGAATCTTCACTTGTATGGTATAGTAATGCATTAAGTTTGGTGTTGACATTAGTTTCATCTTCAACAACATCGTTGTCATCTTCTTGTATAATTGTTGTTTGATCCGCCGCCTCACTCTCCTCTATCTTGCCCCAGTTATCTATCTTCACCTGTGGCAATACCTGTGGTGGCATATCTACCATAATAGCACCCATAAGAGACTAGTGACTCACTTGTAGTGTGTGTTTCTTCGATGATCTTCCTTCTTCCCTCGATGATGATGTCGAAAGTATAAAATTGAAAAAAGGTTAATTCCCAATCCAACTTAAAAGGCATACATAAGCGAAATTTCTTTTTGCATACTTTTTAAATTTCTTTTTTTGGTGGCAGTTTTCAGTTTATGATTGGATAACTCTTTGCGGCAACTAGTAACTAGGAGAGCCCATTTACTAGTTGCTATTGAATGGGGTGACGCTGGTCAAACGATATGTCCTTGTGTCGTTAAGAGCTGATGGTCAAAAGTACAAAAATGTGGGGCAGAGAAGGAGGCAGGGGGGCGAACAATCTACTGGGTAGAGTGTGCCATAATAAAACTTGGTCCGGGGTGAATGTGTCACGGTCTCCAAGGAAGGTCATTCCTATACGGTGGACAAGACTACATGTGGGCCTACTAAGTAGTTCTATGAAGCTATGAACTCATAGTTAGTGGTGCTTGGCAATGCTAATAGAGGTTTGAAACTAGCAGAGAACACTGTGTACTTATGGGCTTATCCCAATATGAAAGTATTGTGACATCAATGAACCAAAAGTATTTATAACCTATGAACCTATGACCTATGTACAAGTAGTACCAACATTAAGAAGTAGAATAAATAGTCAAAGTAACACTGTAACACTGTTGTTGAGACAGTGTTGCTTGGTGGTGTCAAATGCAAAGCAGTGCCTGCACATACACAGCGCAACGCAACAGCAACGCAAAGCTTACCAATCAGATCTACCATTATTAACACCACTATTTGTTTCTACTATTCCCCATAATCTATCCATCTTTATACCACCAATATTATCAACAACATAAAATCTTCTTTTTCTATTTGATGACAGCTCAATTTCTTCCCATGAAGTAAAAGGTTTTAGTTTATTATAATTCAGTAATTTCAAAGATTTATTATTATTAATAGTTAATAATTCATTAAACGTAGTTGAACCAGTAAGACTTAATTTTTCCATAATCAATTTTTCATCATTAATTAAATTATCATAAGTTTGTGATTTTTCTTTATCATATACTCTAAATATTCTCGTTACATAATCTCTTGTTTTATATTGAACTAATAATACTGGGAAAGAAGTTAATGCAATTAAACCATATGCATATAAATCATCAAATTGAGCTGATTCATAGAATAATTTCCCTCCATATAATCCTAATACTGAAACTGATAATGTTAAACGTTTTAATAATGATATATATCTTGCACCAGGAGCTTCATATAATGGCACATATGATAATCGATAATTCTTAGGTAATCTTTTCTTTATAAGAGATGTAGGTTCTTGGACATATATTGGATCTTCTAATAATGTTGGAGACCAAGGATTGTTCTCAGTAGTAAATTCATTGGTGTCTATATTATCATCACCAGTTCTAAATGAACTTTTAAATTTAAATAATGGTGATGATATTGAAAGTGGACGAATCGTCCTTATTGATCTTAATGAGTATCTCGATAGCATGTTTTTTCTCCACTAGTTGCTTGGCTATAACGCTGATACACTTAGTGATATGTATATATAGACCACTGTCGTGTACTGTCGTAATACTCTACTGTGTCGTTAGGTTAAGACTAGGGTTGGGTAGGGATAGGTCCAAGTGAAAACTTTTTTTTCTCGTTAGGCTACCGAGAAATTGTTTTGTCAACAGTACTGTATTTAAAACAATGTGTACTGAGATGAACAGTGAGAGAGTGGTAAACAGAGAGAAAGAGAGAAAGAGATTGAACTCTGTTGAAGTTCAGACAAAGTCTAGAACAGATATTTTATATCATGTGATGTGAGAACATTTCATATATGACCCCAATTGTATATAATGTCCCAGAACTAAGAAGTGAATATGAGAGAACGGAGAAGAAATATAATAACTATCCACATACAACTAATATAACTAAAAAGAATACAATCAACTAAACAAGAAATAGTATAAATATACATATCCTACAATATCGTATAGTATAAACTATACGACATATCCCATATATACTTATAAGTAATTGATTGTGTAGCATTTTCCTCTATAGTCTCAAAGAGAGTAATCAATTTTCAGCCAGAACACTCTCAACAAACTTGTCACTGAGAGAAAGAAACAAAGAAAGAAAGAAAAAACAAAAAAGAAAAAGAGGAAAAAACAAAAAAAAATTACTTTCACTTTCTCGATATCTTCCCCTTACTAGGTACTTCTACCCTTTCCTCCCCCCAACCCACTAGACAAAACTATCACAGAAACCATGGACGCTGATTCCACTAGTAGATTTGTTCCTGAATATCGTCGTACTAATTTCAAGAACAAAGGTCGTTTTCAAAGTGATGAATTAAGAAGAAGAAGAGAAACTCATCAAGTTGATTTAAGAAAACAAAAAAGAGAAGAAGTATTAAGTAAAAGAAGAAACTATGCGAATGAAGGTGTTGCTAATGAATCAGAAGATGAAGATGAGTATCCTCAAATCAATAATGATGAAAATCAATTTTATAGTAAATTAAAACAAGAATTACCAAAAATGATTGAAATGATTCAAGCAACTGATTTTGATAGTCAATTAGCTGCTACAGTTAAATTTCGTAAAATTTTATCTAGAGAACATAATCCTCCAATTGATTTAGTTATTGAGTCAGGTGTAATCCCAACTTTAGTTGAATTTATGAAAGGTGATCATCCAGATATGTTACAATTAGAAGCAGCATGGGCTTTAACTAATATTGCTTCCGGTAACTCAATTCAAACTAGAGTAGTTATAGAATCAAATGCTGTACCCTTATTTGTTCAATTGTTATATTCTCAATCCCTTGAAGTTAAAGAACAAGCAATTTGGGCTCTTGGTAATGTTGCTGGTGATTCTTCTGATTCAAGAGATTATGTTTTAAGTTGTAATGCAATGGAACCAGTATTATCATTATTTAATTCAACCAAAATGTCTTTAATTAGAACTGCTACTTGGACTTTATCTAATTTATGTCGTGGTAAATCTCCACCACCGGATTGGAATATTGTATCACAAGCAATCCCCACTTTAGCTAAATTAATTTATTCAGTTGATTCGGAAACTTTAGTTGATGCATGTTGGGCAGTTAGTTATTTATCTGATGGTACTTCTGAAGCAATTCAAGCAGTTATTGATGCTCGTATCCCTCATCGTCTTGTGGAATTATTAGGCCATGAAACTACTTTGGTTCAAACTCCTGCCTTGAGAGCTATTGGTAATATTGTTACTGGTAGTGATTTACAAACTCAAATTGTAATCAATGCTGGTGTCTTATCAGCTTTAACTCCATTATTAAATTCTCCAAAGGAAACTATTAGAAAAGAAGCTTGTTGGACTATTTCAAACATTACTGCCGGTACTACTGATCAAATCCAAGCGGTTATTGATGCTAATTTGATCCCTCAAGTTATTAGATTATTAATGCATGGTGATTATAAGACTAAAAAGGAAGCTTGTTGGGCTATTTCTAATGCATCATCCGGTGGATTAACTAAACCTGATCAAATTCGTTATTTAGTTAGTCAAGGATGTATTAAACCATTATGTGATTTATTAGCAGTTGCTGATTCAAAAATTATTGAAGTTACTTTAGATTCTTTGGAAAATATCTTAAAAATGGGTGAAATGGATAAAGAAGCTCGTGGGGCAACAGTTAATGAAAATTCATTATTTATTGAAGAAGCAGGAGGGATGGAAAAGATTTTTGAATGTCAAAGTAATCAAAATGAAAAAATTTATGAAAAAGCTTATAAGATTATTGAAACTTACTTCTCAGAAGAAGATGATCAAATTGATGATGAAGGAGTGGCACCTCAAGCTTATGGTAATTCATTTGGTTTTGGTCTTGATCAATCTCAACAACAACAAAATTTCCTGTTCTAAGATACCCCCCCTTGATTTCCTGCTTTTCATTGTCTTTTTGTTGTTTTTAGTTTAGTTTTCTCTTATATAGTCTCATTTTTCATCTCTGGCATTTCTCTGTATTTTCAAATTATTCTCGGATTCTCTGCATTTTTTAATATTACCCATATTTAAATATACATTTTATTAATACAATTGAGACCAATCGTAGTCGTGCTTGAGTAATAGGTGCAACGTAATTTACCAATAATGAAATTGTTGCGAAAATGTTTGATACAAAAACTTATCTTTCTATGCTGATAACTACAACTTCCTTTGCTGTCTAACCCAACAAGATAGTAAGTTAGTAGAACCCACCGGAGACTAGCATTTTTGGTCAACATTAACGTTTGCCTACGATTGTATAGAGATAAAATATTGACCTTGACGTAAGCTTCAGTGACTTTGTGGACGGTGTTACAAGTCAAGCAGGTGGCTTTTAAGAGAAGTATACCAAAACGTGACCAACCACCCTAACATTATATACTGTCGGCATAATATCGTGACTGGTTCAATACTACATCTTGGTCTACCTTTGGGAGCCTACA
Organism: Hemisphaericaspora haegerdaliae; assembly: GCA_001655755.1. NCBI lineage: Eukaryota > Fungi > Ascomycota > Pichiomycetes > Serinales > Debaryomycetaceae > Hemisphaericaspora > Hemisphaericaspora haegerdaliae. The sequence goes on from LQHL01001714.1 coordinate 14,829, forward strand.
GAATCAACCGTAACTGGTTGCTAATGAGTAGAAATTTTGTCTCAACCACGAGGTCCAACACATATGGTCATTTTCTGTAATTTCTACGGTTTACAGACCCAGTCTTCAATTTTGACTCTTCTATTTGCCGAATAAACAGTTTTTATTATCAAAAAGGGAAGATCGTGATGTATAATAGATCTAATAAGTACTACCTTTCCCAATTTCATCCCGCTTCTTTCTCCGATGATTTTTTTCAAAGAGGATCATTGATCCTTCTTCTTCTATGTTACTACTAGTAGGGTCCCTATTTTCATTTCTTGCCTTGTCAGAGAAGATGAACAAGATGTATACCGAAAACAATAATATTGTAATCAAAATTTTTTGCAACACTTTTTTGGTATTTTGGCAGAAAAAGTTGCCAAAAAAAAATGTGAAAGATTATCAACTATCTTTATGAAATAATATATACTAATCATACATTTACCCCCTTCATATATTTTATACTCTCCTTCAGATCCAACAGTGAGGGTAAACTTCAAATGACTTTAATGGGGTTTAATAGCACATCCTTACTATGTAGCTACGAGCTTACAGCCTTAACTGCACTAGAGAAAAGTTCTAGGAAGAAGAGAAACCAGAATGAGAATGGGTCATATCCTTCAATCCAAACACTACTACAAGTCGATTCAACTGGATTCAGTTTTCAAGTTGTGTATAGGTCAGAGTCAGATCAGGTTGGTTGTTACGACTTTTTCACTTTCAAACAAAAATAGTGGAGTCGTGTATTTTGGATAAAATAGTATTTCAGCAAGCTTTTTTTTCTTGTTTGGGCCGAATGGACCGATGCCGCTAATAAAACAACCACAGACACATCCCAACTGCCAGTTTATGTGCACTACCACCACTATCAAATAAATGGGATTTGTGAAAAGGCGCTTTGCCCCCCACTTTCCTAATTGGGGTTTTTCTACACATTTTTGATATTGTTTGTCCACCACCACTACCAAACATATGATTGATAGATTAAACAGTTTTATGAGAAAGAGAACAGTAGAGAAGAGAGGGAACGGCTATAAAGAAAGAAAATAATACCCGATGTTCCCATGTGTATATTTTTTTTTTCAATGATTTCCATGGCTTAATAAATCTACACACATATACAAAAATCCATGACTTGATCATATCATATTTCTCCCTATTTACTATGTGTCATTCTATCGATGGTGCATGGGTGAGTGGGATTAGTTGCGGGAATATTATTTGGAAGAAAAAAAAGAAATTAAAAGAACCGTTATCTATTGATGAATGGATGTTCCTTCGATATTTTAATGCCGCAATTAGCAGAGAAGCATTTTTTTTTTTTATTTAAAAAAAAAATAAAAAGAATTTTGAAACTCTTCCAACCGTCATTGGAAAAACAAGAAAGAATTTAAAGTTGATTAAAAAAAAAACAAAAGAATTTTCCAATTTTATTTCACTTTATTCTTTTATCTAACCCAAAAGTCTCATATATCATTACCAAAAAGATGAAGTTATCTGCCGTTACTATTGGATTGACCTCTGCTGCTGCTTTAGCCTCTGCTGAAACTACCAACACCAGAGAAGTTGTCACCGTCACTGTTACTGGTACTACTCAAACCCACCAATGGGGAAGATTCAACCATACTCCAAGACCAAAGACAACTACCTCCGGTACCTGGGGTAGATTCGACCACACTCCAAGACCAAAGACTACCACCTCCGGTACTTGGGGTAGATTTGATCACACTCCAAGACCAAAGACCACCACCACCGGTACTTGGGGTAGATTCGACCACACTCCAAGACCAAAGACTACTACTACTGGTACTTGGGGTAGATTCGACCACACTCCAAGACCAAAGACCACCACCACCGGTACTTGGGGTAGATTCGACCATACCAAGGGTCCTACTACTACTACTATTTTCGTTCAACCAACCGATACTGTTGATCTTAAAGTGCGCGATGTTGCAGGTAATGCCACCAACAAGACTAACCAAACCACTACTACTCACGCCAATGCCGGTATGGTTAACGGTTTCAATATCGGTGCTGCTGGTGTTCTTGCTGCCGGTATCGCATTAGTTCTTTAAGCTTAGCTTCGATAGATACCTTATTCAACCACCCCTTTACCCATCTACCACAAACTAAACTCACTCCCAGTCATTCTATTTCATCATTTGTTCAATTTTATTCGTATTAATTAGTTTAATATTTTTTATATCCTTCCCTAAAATGTTGTTTCGCCTGTTTATTAGTATAGAATTAAAGATGGCATGGCAATTAAAGAGAATATAATTCATTTTAACATTTTTATTGTTTTTTTAGAAAAATTTAAACAGAAAGGAATTTGTTATTTTATAAAATATGTCTTTGTAGAATTGATTTATCAGGTCTATCTAATTGTAGAGATCTATTCAAAAGTATGAATCACTTTAACTAAACTAGGGTCAATCTTTCCCTTTTTAACCATATTAGTGATGATTTCATAAGCGACTTGGGCACCATTGGTAGCAGTTACTTCAGCATGATCAAAAGCTGGAGATACTTCAACAATATCAGCACCAACAATAGTCAAATCTTCAATTCCTCTTAAAATATGAATTAATTCACGTGGTAACCATCCTCCTGGCTCTTGAGTACCTGTACCACTAGCAAAACCAGGATCTAAAACATCAATATCAACCGAGATGTAAGTTGGAGTATCTTTAGGTACTGTATCCAATATTTTTTGGATAACATACTCAGGACCCTTCAACCAAATATCATCGGCTTCAATTCGGATAAAATCTTGAGAATCATCATCTTCTAAATCTGCTAAACCGGATAATTTTGTACGAATACCGGCATGAATATTAGTCTTAGTAGTTAATCCTTCTTCATGAGCTTTCCATAACATAGAACCATGATTTACTTCCGATTGTTCTGAATGCCAAAATGAAGGATACTTATCTGGACTCCAAGTATCTAAATGAGCATCAAAATGAATAATATTGACTTTTCCATAAACTTTATTTAATGCTCTTATATGTGGAAGCAATACTGAATGATCACCTCCCAATAAAACCAATCTCGGAGGAACTTTACTATCATTAGTAGATTTTCTTCTTAAAATCAACTCTTCAAACCCTGCATCCATTTGTCTAAAAGCAAGAGAATTATCCATAGGTGTAACTGGCATATCACCACAATCAATAACTTTAGCCCAAGAAGTGTATGGATTAAACATGGCACGAGGATTAAATCCACGTAAACTAGTTTGTCTTTGTGAAGCAGCTCTTATTGCTCGAGGACCAAATCTAGCACCTGGTCTATATGATACCGCATTATCAAATGGAACACCAATTATACCAACATCAAATGATTTTTGATTTTCAATTAAACATGAAAAATGATCTAAATGGGCAAATGTATTGATTCCTTGGAATGGCCAGAGATCTCCCCACATCTCAACCAAACTTGGCTCAGTTGTCTCGTTGGCACCAGCTATTGGAATACTCGAAGCTAATAATAAAGATTTAAGAAATTTCATCTTGATTGAATGATTTAAGTTGAAACATTTTATTGAAAAACTAATGGAGACATATGGGGGTGGATTTATATTATAGCTTTCAAAAAGCGGGATTCTTGTGCGGGAAATATTTCCCATTTGGGAAACCGCCAAAGAATCATCAACTCAAACAACGCATTTATGGTTAACAGCCTGGACTACAACACGAAAGCGAAAATGCCCTTCAAGTGTGATAGTAATCGACCTTTTTGAGCTAGAACAGAACAGTTGGTCAAATTGTTTTTCTCCTCCCCTTCAAAGTTGAAGTTTAAGTTTAAAATTGGAAAATTTCAAATATTTTTCAGATGTAACTCTCCCTTCCCACAAAGATGGGGCTCCGAGATTTAAGGAACGTGTTTAAAAAGTTGGAATTGAAGAATGAATTGAATAATTCACGACCCACAAGAACCGACATGTCTGATTTCGAAGATATACTTGCGGATCCAATTGCAACCGGTGAACCTCCCGCCATATTCAAGAGATTACAACATAACCAAAATCCAATTGGTTGTTCCTATGGTATTGATGATGTTCCAATACAAACAAACAACTTCACGAATAATTTGACTTTAGGCGATCAGACTTGTCCAGTTTGGACATTACCTTATTCACTTTGGTATACAATTGATCCTGATCAAAATCCTGGAATTGCATTTAATCACACCGAAGCGGCACAACGAGTGTTTGGACCTGATCCAAATGCCAAGACTGCTCAGTATTATTTCAATCCTCCAAAGATTAAATCATTTGTCATATCAGGAGAGAATTTTAATCAAGGTAACATTAAGTTAAGTTTGTCACAACATAAGAAACTTTCTGCAATTGCGAGAATTACAAATGGATGTAATGGTAAATCCATTACTATGCCTTTAGTGCATGGAATGGGATTTATAACATCAATATATGAAGGAGTTAATCCAATTATTGGTTCTGCAGTTGGGATTCAAGAATGGAAGAAATTGAACAAGATTGGGAATGTTCAAAAATATTCAGCAATGCTATACAATCAAGTGACTTGGTCAATTTATGTCGATGGAGATATTGAATTAAGTTTGAAGGATCCCAATCATATTGTTGGGAATAAAGAAGGAAATTCAATAATTCAAATTGCAAGAGGATTCAATGAACATTACGATGAGACAGCTGGAACATATCCAGAAAGTGCTGATCTTGTAGTAGCAGCAAAAACAGAAATTGGTCGCTACAGCTTTGCTTACAATATGAAGGGGAAATCAAAAAGTGGCACGGGTCTTGTGTGGTGTCTTCCACATCATCAAGAAGCATTGATTGATTCAATAAAAACAAGCTACACGGGGATGGTTTTAGATTCGCCTACAAAAGGTGTCATGCAAGCATACAAAACTAACGAGCTTGTAATGGAAGAAGATCTCCCAAACAAGATTATGTGGGATCCATGGGCTAGCTTTTGTACTGAAGCTAACTATTCAACTTCAGCAAGGAAATTGATTTCAGAAGTCGCAGCAATAGAAGTTAGAGATGATGTTATTGGAATGGCAAATATAGATTCAATGTATACCTCAGGAAAAAATTTAGCGAAATATGCCTACATTGCTTTTGTCTGCCATTTTATATTGAATGATCAAGATTTGACTAATGAAATATTACCTAAGATCAAACAAGCAATTGAAATATTTGCAAACAACAGACAGAAATTCCCCTTATTATATGATACTACATGGAAAGGATTAATTTCTTCGGCAGATCCTGCAGCTGATTTTGGTAACGCTAACTATAACGACCATCATTTCCATTATGGTTATCATATCCACGCTATAGCTTTGATAGGACATATTGACAAAAATTGGGTTTACTCCAACAATAATTTAGTTTACAATTATGCCAATACTCTTTTAAGAGATACAGCAAATCCCCAACAAGATGAATTCTTCCCTCAATTCAGATCTTTCGATTGGTTTCATGGTCATTCATTCGCTCATGGAATTTTTGCTTCAGGAGATGGGAAAGATGAAGAATCTTCTTCAGAAGATTATAACTTTGCATATGCAATGAAGTTATATGCCAATGTTATCGGAGATTTACTGATGGAAAGGAGGGCTAATTTAATGTTAGCAATTATGAAAAGATCAATGAATATGTATATGCTTTATTGTGATGATAATAAAATACAACCCCCAAACTTCATTGGTAACAAAGTTGCTGGTATCTCATTTGAAAATAAGATTGATTTTGCTACGTATTTTGGAAGGGGAACAATAGGCGATGAATGGATCCATGGTATTCATATGTTACCAATAACTCCAATTTCTTCCTATATTAGACATCCAAAATTTGTGAAGGAAGAATGGGACCAAAAATTGGCCCCGCTCATCGACAGAATTCCCGATGGTTGGAAAGGGATCCTTATGCTCAACCAGGCACTTTATGATCCAAAATCTTCTTGGTATTGGTTTGCTAGAAAGGATTGGGACCCCGCTCTTATAGACAATGGGATGTCAAGAACATGGTCCTTGGCATTTATTGCAGGTATTGGGGGGTCGGAGTAGAAATTGATAAGTAGATAGAGTTTACACTAAGTAGATAGAGTTTATGCTTCATGTGGAGGCAATGTTGTTAGCATCTTGTCTTGGTATTGTTAAAAATAATGTCAATTTTCAGAAATGAAATTCCTTGGCTTTAGCCACGTTTGATAAAAGACAAAAAAAGAAACTGTATTGATAAGAACCCTTTGTGTAAACATTTTACTGAAATGCGGCACTTCTTCATTAAAGTTAATTTCATAACAACCATGTGACCCCGGAGAAAAAGACACCTCTTTAAGGTTTCAGAGTACCGATAAGAAATAGATCTAACACATTTTTTAAGTTACACTGCAATTTTCCTTATTCTGTGAGAACTTCTCGGAGTTGATATGCCTAATTAAGAAAAACCTACGCCTGCCAAGATATTGTAGGTTCAGACCTATTGTGGCTCACAAATCCGTGTATTTCAGCCTCCTTTAAGCGACGTGGCTTGAAGGTGGGGAAGAACTTTAGAGCTTTACATAGAGTTAACAAATCAACTTTCCTCGCGTAATTAGAGTAAACATCCATTCAGGATCTTGATGAACTGAAGGAATGGACAAAAAGAGAGTTACCTTTGTCATTTCTCCTGTAGAAGCAAACCAATCAACTTCTAAAGAAAAGTGGAGCGTGGATAATTGGTTCATAGAAATTAATGTCTTTCAAATTAATCGTAAAGTCAAAATTGACCAACTGGCTGTAATTTCTTGCATTATAGTCGCATTGACAATGTTTAGCGAAATGGTATCCAGTAGATACTATGTGGAGCACCTTTCTAGAACTGCATAATTGCCCCACCATTTTTCCCACTTCGGGTGAGTTAGGAAAATGATGCCAACGCTGTTCTGCGTAGTTGGGAAAATACCAAAAGCAATAATAGCAACTTTTTTTAAGTGGGGGGAGAGAACACATTAGTGAATATTTAGCCGAGATGCAATTCATAGTAGCCCCCACTGAAGAAAACGATGTTACACTTCGCCAAACTAGACAAATATATCTATCAGGATTATATTAAACAGCGACGGCTCAATCTTTGTATTTTTCTAGGTTAGTTTATTCAAATTGGTAATATGTAGAGACCCAATGGCTTCACGATGAAGATATGATAAGCAAAGACGCCCAAATAGAGAATAGATCTCAAGCACCATAAAATCCCATTCAAAAAATTGCGTTAATTGCTCCTCGCCAAAAATTTAGATTTTGCGCATTTGGCGGAAAAATAAAATATTTTTTAGTGTCCCAAAATCTTGGAGAGTTCCCCGGGCGCGTCATATTGATGCAAAAAATGTTGATGAAATCGATATCAACAGTCTATGTATGATTGCTTTCATAATTTACACACTTTATAGCATTAAAAATAGTCTACCCCACAAACATGGAGAGCCAGTTACATCATTTCCAAATCAACTATAAATAATCCTTCTGATTTCTCGTTTCAATCGATTTCATTTTTATATATTTCTTTGTTAATCAACAATCACTATCATGCAAGAAAGTATCCATTCCGTCCGCGAAGTTCATTCTATTGCTGAAGCTGCTGAACATAATAAGCATATCATTCAACCACCTTCATTCACCCGTGCTGCTATCGGGAAGTATTTAAGAACAAGAGTTACCACTCTTTGGGTTGGTAAGGAAGAGCTTTCCAGATATTCATGGAATGAAATTCTTAACCCATTCCAACCTTTGGTTCATTTAAACTTACATCAATGGAACTTTTTCCTTTTAGGTTTCTTGGCTTGGACTTGGGATGCTTTTGATTTCTTTACAACTGCTTTGAATGTCACAAACATTTCCAAGGACTTAGGTGTTTCCATCAAGGATGTTTCTTGGGGATTGACAGTTGTTTTAATGTTGAGAACAGTTGGTGCCCTTATCTTTGGTGCCATTGGTGATATTAAAGGAAGAAAATGGCCTTACATAATTAACTTGTTGCTCTTGGTGGTTATTCAATGTGGTACTGGTTTTGTGAAGACTTATGCACAATTCTTAGGTACTAGAGCTGCTTTTGGTGTTGCTATGGGTGGTCTCTATGGTATTTGTGCTGCAGAAGCTCTTTCAGATGCTCCAACTGTTGCAAGAGGTGTATTGTCTGGTATCTTCCAAGAAGGTTACGCTTTTGGTTTCTTACTTGCAATTGTCTTTCAACGTGCTATTACTGACACAACTGGCCCAGGTTGGAGATCCTTGTTCTGGTTCAGTGCTGGTCCACCAGTAATTTTAATTGTATGGAGGTTTTTCACTCCTGAAACTGACACCTACCAACGTATTCAAGAAAAATTCAAATCTGGTGCTGAGGAAAAGAAATCAAGTTTAGGTGAATTCAAGTCTGAAGCTAAATATGCTATTAAACATTATTGGTTGATTATCATTTACTTGGTTTTAATGATGGCCGGATTTAATTTCTCTTCCCATGGTTCTCAAGATTTATATCCTACTTTGTTGACTGAACAATACAAGTATAGTGCCGACAAGAAGACAGTTGTACTTGTATGCTCCAAGGCAGGTGCACTTTTGGGAGGTGTCATTATGGGACACTTGTCAAGTATTATTGGTAGAAGAACTGCTATTATTATTTCCAATATCTTCAGTTTAGCTTTTATTTATCCATGGGCATACAGACCAATGTGGATTACTGCTTTCTTTTTACAGTTTGGTATTCAAGGTGCTTGGTCAACCGTCCCAATCCATCTTTCAGAATTATCTCCTCCACAATTTAGAGCATTTGTTACAGGTGTTTCTTATCAATTAGGTAACTTAATTTCTTCTGCTTCTGCTACTATCGAAGCTGGTATCGGTGAAAAATTCATTCTTCCAGATGGTAGACACGACTATGCTAAAACCATGGCAATTTTCGTTGCTGTCGTACTTTTCTATTTGATGATCACTGTCTTCTTAGGTCCGGAAAACAGAAATGCTCATTTGGGTGTTGAAAGAGAAGAAGTCTACGCTGTCTATGACTCCAAGGATGGTGATTTCAAAAAGCCAGAATTTGACCACAGTGAAGATGCAAATAAGGAAAAATCCAGTATCGAAAAGGTCTAAGTGTTTCTTTCGTTTGAGTAGTATCTCTATTATTAGTTTATAACACTTTCTAGTACAAGCTAGTCTTGATTTGATGATAAAAACTGTAAGAATGTAAAGATATCGGTCCGCCAATTGATTCATTTCCCAAGCTTCAGTGGGAATTGTAATGGTTTTGTTGGTTTGCAAACAATAGTCAACTTCTTAACATGGGATCAAAATTATGTAAATATCCATGATTTGACGAATGAATGCTAAGCTTCGAGATGATGTTTGAACTCTTCTGAAACCTATTGCGTAATCTCAATTTCCATTTGCTTCTCGATTCAATTAGAACTTCATGTAATTTAGGTTCAAATGGAACATCCCAAGATAACATACTCCTTATATGGACGAAACAACTTTGCTGTGGCAAAGAGTACTCGACGTTGATTGATTAAACAAGCTTCTTGAAATTTAGAAACCGAGTTTGCGAGAAATGACTTGCCAGCAGGGTAATCTCTAGCACTTGCTTTTGGTGTTGTCTGTTCTTCACGGTTATGAATGTATACAATATAAAAGATCAAAAGTGAAGTTTGATAGCAACAAACTAGGAAACAGTTTCGGCGTCACAACATATTGATTGATCTAACAAAACAATCCGGCGTTGGACTTTAAATGTTAGGCATATGAAGACAATAATCATAATTGTGTGATCCACGTATCAAGATAACTTTGGCCTTTTTGAATGGTTGTAAAGATCCATGTGATGAGCTTCAATATGTGAATGTCTAATAAATAATTAGTCGTGCAATTCTCACGATATTTTGAGAGTATTTTCATTCCAATTTCTTGGAGAAAGAACAAACAATTGTTCAATCCAAAGGCACTGATCTTTACACTAATGGGTTTAAATGCTTTACTTTTGACAAGGTTGTAGGCAACAATTCGGACGCTGCAACTGATAGTTTGCTTCCTGGAGATCAAAACTCAGATCAGTTTGTTACTAAATGACCTGGTCCTGACCTTGATTGATCCCAATCAGATCATCACCCATTTGAAACTCCTACCATCACTCTTTGAAAAATGGCGTTATTTTAAGTTCTCTTCTGCTCCAGAATCTTTGAATATTGTATGCAACTGGAATATTTGACCTTTCATCACTGAAAATCCAGGACTATTTCAAACATTTTTGTTATTTGTTCAATCAATTCGATCAATTCAATCAATTCAATCAATCCAATCAATTCAATCAATTCAGTCAATTCAATCAATTCAATCAATTCAATCAATTCAATCAATTCAATCAATTCAATCAATTCAATCAATTCAATCAATCAATTCAATCAATCAATTCAATCAATCAATTCAATCAATCAATTCAATCAATCAATTCAATCAATATAATCTATCAAATCATCTAATCAACGATTATATCTAACGAATTGTCTATACTATTAAGTGAATACACTGCGTAACAACTGTGGGTTTATGAAGAAGTTTT
>LQHL01001730.1:9057-20883 GCA_001655755.1 Hemisphaericaspora haegerdaliae
TTAAAAAGTGAAATTGTTTATAAAAAGATGAGGGCAATTTTTCGTATGATTTTTCAAAGTTTAATGTTGGATATATTTTTATCCCTAAATAAACATTCATCTACAAGTTATCCATGACTCTTTCAATATTAGATCTTGGAGATGATATTTTGGTATCTCAAATTCCTAGGCAGTTAAGTCCTGAAGAGATATTTAATTTTTCAATCATTAATAAATCAATTTATCAATTATATTATAGTTCTCCCTTATCATCTCAACTATTTCAGATACTATACAACAAGAAATATACAAACAACGAGAATAATTATACTTTAACCTTGAAGGATGAACTCAATTGGAAACAATTGTTTGAGTTGAGATCTAATCCAAAACAGAAAGTGTATACTTGGGGAGCAACTGATGGTGGGAGATTAGGATATTTGTTACGATCAATTGATCTGGACCATACCTCTAGATTTGGTAATGCAGTACATACTCCTTCCAATGTCGTTGATTTCAATGATCATTTAATTGTTGATATTGTAGCCAATGGCTATAGTTTCATTGTATTGACAAATGCTGGAGAGATGTGGTTTACAGGAGTAGATTGGAAACGTCCCCATATGTATTTAGAGGGAGCAACCCCTGGTCCAATAAACTCGAGAGATTACAGAACACTGGCATTAGAAACGTTACAAAACCAGTCTTTTGGAAATATAGGTGCTCGGAGATTCTTGCGACCCACCAGAACTCGAGGGACTGCACCAATAACATTTTTTAATCAAGGTGAAGATAACCACGATGATGAAGATGAAACAACAACAGCTATAACTCCTCCACCGGGGCCTACTGGCTCACCAGTTCCTGGTCCAAGACGAAGATTACAACCAACAACCCCCACACCTCCAAACGAAGAACATTTGCCTGATTTTCCTCACCCACCTTCAACAATTAAAGAAACAAATTTCCTTTCAAGGTTGTTCTTACCTCCAACTAGAGATACAGAACAATCCAAAGCAAGAAAAGTAATATCGATAAGTACCGGTAGGGAACATATAATTGCATTGGATAATTTTAATAATGTTTACTCTTGGGATACTGGATGTTGCACTAATATTGGAGTACGGATTATATTTCCTGGTATTGCTGAAGATTCCCAAATTTCAAAAATTGTTGCTGGATGGAATCTGTCATGTTGTTTAATAGCAGGGATTGGTTTAGTAGTTTGGTATTCACGTTTTGCAATAACAAATACACAATTTGAAACCCACGAATTTGAATCAGTTGCAAAGTATTGTATTATACCTTATTCAAAGGATGATATTATTGATTTTACAGTAGGAGCAGACTGTATAATTTTCATTAAAAAATCAGATGGAAAACTATTTCAATTTAGATTCAATCCACATGATTTTGCTACAAGAAAAACCACTTCAATTAGTCCAGATGAATTGAAAAATTGTATTCAATTGATGGATAATTTCAATAATTGGAAATTCAATAATGAATTAGAGAATGTCAGATTTACCAAGTTGAATTGTTGTTATACTAACTTTGTTGTGTTTACCAATCATGACCAAGTGTTAATTGGATCACGAAAACATTTGGTTTACCTTGATGAAGGTCAAAATAATGAAGAAGGTAGGAAGCCTATTGTTCCAGAAGAAATTCAGGGAAAAAACATAAAGACAGTGGAAATTGGCGATTATCACTATTTAGCGTTAACTAATGATGGGGAAATTTTAAGTTGGGGAGTAGAATCGAGTGGATGTGGATGCTTGGGCTTGGGGGACCATCATTCAGTATTGGAACAATATCCCAGGGAAGCTCAAATTGAAGGACATTCGTTAAGAGTGGTAAAACCCTTAAAAGTTAAAAACCCACCATTTCAAGGTAAGTGGGTTGCAATTGCTGCAAGTGGATGGCATTCAGGAGGAATATACGTACCTATCGAAGACGTCGTATGACAGTTATTATTCATATAAACCTTATTCTATTTTTAAACACACAATTGTACCCTATTTTGTGTAATTTGATACGAATGTATATTGTGGTAAAAAAAAATTTAAACGACCAAATATAAAATTGGAATGAAGAAAAGAACAACAAAAGAAAAGTCTTATACGATGATCTTTTATAGCCACTACCTTATTGTAAATTAATTGAATTTATAAGGCAATCAATATAGAAAACAAACTTTAGTTAAAACAGGCCAGTGTTTGAGTTTTCAGAAAATGTGTCATATTAAACCCGCCCCCCGTCAGTCCAAAAAAAATAAAAAACAAAACGAAATCTGAAGATTACCAGAGAGTCTTAGTCTTCTTCTTCTGCTTCTGCTTCTCTTTTTTTCTTTCCCTTTTTGCCTTGCCTTTTCTTTTCACCTTTGTTTTTTTTTTCCTCATTCTTTTAAGTGGGAATCCCTTTTTCTTGTTTGATACGATTCCAATAAACTATTACATTATAACAACACTACACTACACTACGATCAATCTATCTGTATAAAACATATCAAACAATGTCGACGGTATCTCCAAGATTAAATGGTAACGAACCTCGTTTAGCACCACCTATTCAAATTTCAACATCCCCATCAAATCCGATGGCAAGTGCTTCTCATGCTTCTCATCAAAGGCATCGTTCAATTAGTGATTCAAATTCCCCAGGACGTAATAGAAGCAATTCATCTCCTTTAACTCCTACCCCGTCTCATCAATCTGCTCATATTGTCACTAGACAAAGAAGATCTTCTTCAATTATTCAACATTTAGAACCAGACACTTTAGATACTAAAATCGATCAGGCATTAAATCCAAATGTGAATGCAAATTGGGTTCATCAAAAGGGAGCATGGATTATACATATTGTGATAATAATGTTGTTGAAAATTTTCTTTAATTTAACTGGTGTTTTAGATAATGATTGGAGATGGACTTTAACCAATTTAACATATAATATTGGATCATACATTATGTTCCATCAAGTGAAGGGAACACCATTTGAGTTCAATTCAGGTGCCTATGATAATTTGACGATGTGGGAACAAATAGATAATGGAGATCAATATACTCCAAGTAAGAAATTTTTAATGTTAGTACCAATTGGATTATTTTTAATTAGTACACATTATTCCAGTTATAATTTAAACTTGTTTATCTTGAATGGAATTAGTTGTCTTTGTGTTGTCATTCCAAAATTGGCAATTTCCCATAGATTAAGAGTCACTTTATATTAACCTAATCGTTGTTAAGCCTTTGAAGAGAGAGAGCGAAAGAGAGAAACAGAGGGAGAGAACAGAAATACCAATGAAGAAGAGATGATGAGAATGGAAATATAGAAATATGGAATGAAAATTATTCAAATGGATGCACTCTTCCGAAGGACTTAAAATGATCATTTGAAGTAGTTGATATTTTCGAGATCGTTTAGCAAGTACCATGTTTACTTTTGTTAACACGTGTTTTTGGTCTTTGCCTATAGGGGGTGGGGGGGGGAGTACAAACGTTGTCATGTATAGTTTCTACCTTTTGTTTCATTTTCATTTCTTTTGTTTATTATTAATACTTTACCAATTAATACATATTTACTATTTGTATAGTGTAACTTTGAATCTCGGGTATTGAATTTAAATGACTAAATCATATGCATGTCTGATTACATAATCAAACACCTGATGATTACATAATCAGTCATATTTAGAGAACGCAAAAGAATTCTATGGATAAAAAATAAAGAGAATGAAACAAAGTTTTTTTCTGACTCTGATTGTCTGATTGATTGATTAATGACTTTGTCAATTTGACCGCGTGGAGATTTGTTTGTCTCTCTTTTTTTTTCAATATCGACAAATTCACTGAAGGATGAAAAATTTATAAATGGACTCATCTCCTGTTCAATTGAAAATTTTTTTTTCATTACAAGTTTTTTATTTGCTCTTTCTTTGAATATCCCAACAATCAATTAGCTAACAATGCCTTACGCTTTATCTGAAACCCACAAGCAATTAACTGAAGGTCACTTAAAAGAAACCGATCCAGAAGTTTACTCCATCATTCAAGATGAAATTGACAGACAAAAACATTCAATTGTCTTGATTGCTTCTGAAAATTTCACTACTACTGCTGTTTTTGATGCTTTAGGAACTCCAATGTGTAACAAGTACTCTGAAGGTTACCCAGGTGCTAGATACTACGGTGGTAATGAACATATTGACAGAATTGAACTTTTATGTCAAGAAAGAGCCTTAAAGGCTTTTTCCTTAACTCCAGATAAGTGGGGTGTCAATGTTCAAACTCTTTCTGGTTCTCCAGCTAACTTACAAGTTTATCAAGCTATCATGAAGCCACATGAAAGATTAATGGGTTTAGATTTACCTCACGGTGGTCATTTATCCCACGGTTACCAAACTGACTCTAGAAAGATTTCTGCTGTTTCTACTTATTTCGAAACTATGCCATACCGTGTTGACTTGGAAACTGGTATAATCGATTACGATATGTTAGAAAAGACCGCCGTCTTATTCAGACCAAAGGTCTTAGTCGCTGGTACTTCTGCTTACTGTAGATTAATCGACTACAAGAGAATGAGAGAAATTGCTGACAAGGTTGGTGCTTACCTTGTTGTCGACATGGCTCACATTTCCGGTTTAATTGCTGCTGGTGTTATCCCATCCCCATTCGAATACGCTGATATTGTTACCACCACTACCCACAAGTCCTTAAGAGGTCCAAGAGGTGCTATGATCTTCTTCAGACGAGGTGTCAGATCTGTTAACCCAAAGACTGGTCAAGAAGTTCTTTACGATTTAGAAAATCCAATCAACTTCTCCGTTTTCCCAGGTCACCAAGGTGGTCCACACAACCACACCATTACTGCTTTAGCTACCGCTTTGAAGCAAGCTGCCACCCCAGAATTCAAGGAATACCAAGTGCAAGTCTTGAAGAACGCCAAGGTTTTAGAAAGCGAATTCATCAACAAGGGTTACAAGTTAGTTTCTCATGGTACTGACTCCCATATGGTTTTAGTTTCTCTTAAGGACAAACAAATCGACGGTGCTAGAGTTGAAGCTGTTTGTGAAAAGATCAACATTGCTTTAAACAAGAACTCCATCCCAGGTGACAAGTCTGCTTTAGTTCCAGGTGGTGTTAGAATTGGTGCTCCAGCTATGACCACCAGAGGTTTAGGTGAAGAAGATTTCAAGAAGATTGTTTCTTATATTGATTTCGCCGTCAACTATGCCAAGGAAATCCAAGCTAACTTACCAAAGGATGCCAACAAATTGAAGGACTTCAAGAACGCTGTTTCAGCTAAGGATGAAAAATTAGAAGCTATCAAGGCCGAAATTTACGCTTGGGCTGGTTCTTTCCCATTAGCTATCTAAGCAACCTTTCCTTTTATTGGACATTTTTTATAAATGAGACTTACGTTCAACACTGTTATGTTTTTCACTTCTAAATTATTAAGGTACATACTTTACTGAAGGAAGAATTTCAACTGACCTTTCTTTAATATGTATCATTTTTATACTAACTAAAATTTTTCTGTTTACGATATAATAATTGGTATTTTATAAATACAATTCAAAAAAAAATCTATTTATTTATAAATGACAGTAGGTTTACCCTAAATTAACTTCTCTTGTTTGAAAATTTCTTCTAATTTATCCTCGCTATCCCATCTCTTTAAATCAGCCTCAGTACCAAATCTCTTACCATTGAAGAACAATGTAGGAACCCATTTTCTACCAGCAATTTCAGTGAACGCCTTTTCTAACTCAGTAGCTTCGTTCTGATCGGGGAATTTGTCTAATTCAATAATGTGAACCTTGTTTGCTACATGAAACCTATCCCAGATTCTGTATGTGTAGTGACAATCAGGACACCAAGATTTAGATAACATGAGATATGGATAAGTGTTAATTAAATCCTGTGCCTTTTGAAGGTATTTTTGTGATGCCATTATGCCTAGGTAGTTTATTCTGTTTGGTATTATTACAGAGAAGGTGATTTACAAGATTGAGAATTTTCTTTTCTTTTTTTGGTTTTTGTTCAATCTGTTGATGTTGGATTTAAAATGATGCGCAATTTTGAATTCTTATGAGAATATTCCAGAATTTTCCATTCAGGGCCATTCAAGTCCATTAGAACTTTCCGAAGTATTTCAGGGTCCTCTGTCCACTTGGTGTCTTCTTAGCATGAGCTCGTTGCATATTTTTATAAGTAGGACAGAATAATTATCTTGAAACGAAATGAATACAGAAATACTGAACTCAAGGAGTTATTTATATGCATCTGTTATCAAAGCTACTTATTCTATGCAAAGAGGGATGACTAAAATATTTATTCTTCCTTAGTGGTCTCAATAAAGCCTTCACCTTTATCAGTTAAAGAGGCGGAGGACCCAATCTCCCTTTGTTCTACGTCTCGTTTCTCAGAATCTTGATCGTACAATCCAAGCCTGGTACCTTCGTCTTCAATTTCCTGCAAGGTCAAGAGTGGCATAGTTGCTGCAACTCTCCATGCTTGTCTCTTTTCAACATGTGCCTTTGCAAAAATGATATCAATTTCTTCCAAGGATCTACCTGCAGTTTCCGGATAGAAGAAGTAGATGATTGGGATGAACGAGAAGTTCATTGCAGCAAAGAATAAGTAGCAACCCCAACCAGATTTTTCAATAAACTTCGGAACGAACAAGACAACAGCAAAGTTGGTAATCCAGTTGGTACATGTAGAAATAGCCGAACTGACAGTTCTAGTTCTCAAAGGATTGATTTCTGGTGGATAGATCCAAGGTAATGGCAAGATGGTAAAGGCAAAGAAGATGATGAAGATGAAGATACCAACAGCAGCACCTTTAGCAGTTTCTGTAGTCTTGTGAACCAAGCAAGCAAAGGAGATCGTGAATGCTACACCTTGACCAGCAGCACCAATTAAGAATAACTTTCGTCTTCCTAAAGTATCAACCAAGAAGTATGAAGGAATGGTAGCAAGGGTATAGACTGTCGCAAAGACACCACCTAAAATTAAAGATAACCTATAGTTGCTGTAATTGAAAATAGTTTGGTAAAACAACAACGTGGAATAGTAGATAGCGGCATTACAACCAGTGAATTGTTGGAAGAATTGAGTTGAAGCACCGAGTACCATTCTTTGGAAATGTTGAGTCTTGCCTCCGCTGAATAATTCTCTAAAACCGACAGGAGACGAAAATCTATTGACTGCATCGGAGATAACTGCAATTTCCGCAACAACCGATTCATCATCTTCATCAACCCCATTTAATCTTCCCATAACATAGTGTGCTTCCTGTTTGTATCCGTTTGCAATCAACCACCTTGGTGATTCAGGTAACTGCAAAACACCGTAAATCAAAACAACAGCAAAGACAGCCTGGAAGGCAATCGGGAATCTCCACTGAACAGATGAGTCAAGGTAAGAGAAACCAAAATCTAACCAGTAAGCAATAAAGGTACCAACAGCAATGAAACTACCCTCAAGTAAAATGAGTCTACCACGGTTTTCAGGACGGGACATTTCAGATTGCCAAACAGGAATAGTTGCAGTATTCAAACCATTTCCAAACCCAGTAATAACCCTTCCAACAACGAATTGACCCAATGACCAATATGGTCTAAACGCAGTTGACGAAATAATAACACCAATAGTGAAAACAATAGCACCAATAAGAATCATAGGTCTTCTACCAAATTTATCACCAAAGAGCAATGAAAATAACGCACCAAAGAAGCAACCCAATTCATAAGAAGCAGTAACAGCACCCTGATTCAAACTGTTGTTCTTAGTGGCGGGGAATTCCCAATTAAATTGTTCAGAACTCACTAATCCTGACATGACACCCTGATCATACCCAAATAACATGAATCCAATGACTGCGAACATCGTCACCCTGACTCGTAATTTTCTATTTTGTAGACCACCAGTGTTGGTCTTAGCTGTTAACCAACTGAAAGCTCCCATGATTTTTAATATTTTAATATAGTTTTCTTTTTTTATTCTTGCAAAAGGATGCTGTCTGGATGAAATATCTTTAGAGGTTATGTATTTCGCAGAAATGATTCTGGTCCTGAGAGGATTTCCCCCCATATTTATATGTATCCTATTTCCCTGTCAATCAGAATTAGTAGTACAAAATCATGAGCTTCATGAATGGCTTACCTTTGAATTATAAAAGAATAGTACACAAAAAAAACCTTCTTATTGTTGTTAATATAATTTGATGCACAATTACGTACCCCTTAATTGCTTTTTTCTTTCTCGGAAGAACTATATTTTCTTGAAGATGTAATAGAAAACTATATTTTTTGTTTGGTTATTCTAAAAAATATTAGCAGCCAGATGAAAGAGTTTTTCCGTCAAGTTACCCTATCGTCCTGTTGAAGGTGATTAGATGTGAAACCATAAGTTGACCTAGACGAGCCAGAGTAATAACACTATGACATGGAATTGGAATTCCATATGCAAGATTACAAGAAGGCCAATTTTCATTTTTGAAACAATATCAATTGTTTTGTAGCTGCATATGCTTCCTACTCCGCGGACAGGTTCCAACCTCCCCTGAACTAGGCTTAGCCTGTTGCACCTTTTCCCCACTCAAGTCGCTCACAAAAAAAGGCATTTACCATGTTAGGCGCATATTCATCAACTGCTATAACAGGGGCTCCAGGAGGGTGCTACGGGCCGGGAAGTGCCATCGGCCAGTTAGTGGTCACTAGTCCTCCGGGTTAAATCCGATCCTTCAGCCTCTGTACGGAAGTTTAATAATTTAGGAGGCTTTTAGTGGGTATTTTCCATTGGGTTGAGTCCCGCACCGGTCCATACGCTCGGTAATATACGTTGGTTCGTAAGTGCATAAATGCATTTTCCTCCCCGATGAATCCTATAATTTCCCTTAACTACCTGTAAGTAAGAATAAAGGGCAACATATATTCGGGTTTATATAATTTACACAGAATTATGTAGACGTATATAACTTATTAACTAAATTTTATATTGAATACATGCCAGTAATCATTTTAGATATTCATGTTTTACTAATCGCACTAGTTGCGAGGTGGCTGCAATTCCAACATGTTCGCAATATATGTCGCTAAAAATTTCGAAAAGAAATATCAATTTCTTTTATTCTTGAGGCGATCCCCATTGTTAAAAAAAACTTTTTGTTTGCATTTTTACTTTCTTCTCCATATTAGAATTCATTATAAATTTTAGTGAAGCTTCTACTGCTATTAGATTAGACTAAACGTAGATCCAAAATTGTGAGCATTTTCCATTTATCAGTGGACAAGTGAAGATTAATACTTTATCCTTTGTAAAAGAAAAGATTATTTGTTACATCTACTTCGACAGCAAGTACACGACAGAACTACACCCAATTCAAACTCATTTAATAGAATAGACTTAGAAGACAAGAAGTCCTTTTATTAAGACTCCAGAAAGAAGGTCCAATCACATGAAAGAATACCAAAAAAGGCTTCTCGGTTGTGAATAATTCAATTCCAAAATTCAATTTGTAATCAAAAAGGATACTACACTTGATCCAGTCTCTTGTAGGTAGAAATCTCAATCAATAAACATACACCTAAACAATTTCCCCGTTATTAATTATTTAATAATAGGGATCCACAATTTTAATTCGGTACATTGTTTGTGAACCAACGTGGATGGTTTATCCGCGCAATTTTTTCCAGAATTAAAGCCCATTCTAGAATGTCTAGTTCACATTTCATAGAAGGTGATTTGTAACTCAACCACTTCTATTCCTTCGATTTAAAATTTAGATTGGCAAGGAATTTGTAAGACCTATAATTGAGATGTTGCATGAGTAATAAACCGAGAAGAAACCTATTTCAACAAGTTTGAAAAAAGTAAAATCGTTAAAGTAATTTATCGATGACGCCACAGAACTTTCAACAATACCTCAATTAATTACTTTATAACGCGAACTCCGCACGGCGATATTCTAAGCATCTGGATCTAATAAATTAGCTGAGCTGTCAACTGTTAGCTATAGCTAAGGTGGCTCGGCTAACAAGAGATTACTTACTTACCAGTTGCTGGTTCTATTTTTATATCTTCCCCACAACTTACAGGTTCCGTGGTTAATTTAATTCTCCTTCCGATTTATCTCTACAAGGATCCAAATTTCCCTTTTCTTGTTCAGATTGTTCAGATTGTTCTCATTAGTAATCGTATTTCGAAGCTTTATAAAAGAAATATTGATGGAATTTCAAATACAGAGATATTCTTATAGATAGACGAGTTCCTCTTTGAAATCGGGTTGGCTCCTTGATCATATTTATATGTGTTTGATTATGATTGAACCCGAATTCCTCCTTAGCAAAGTCTTTAGGGAAAAGTTATTTTGCTTAAAGCTTAGAGATATTAGACACGAAAGTAAAATGTTCTTATTGTATTTACAGTAGCAATGATATGCCTTGGACATAATCAATTGTTGTTTCTCGCTTCTCTCGGCATAATTAAGGTTTCTTTGTTTTTTAATTCAGTCAAAAAATAATTGGCAGCCAGATGAACAAAACTTAGCATTTTGGTTCAACTACATTCTTACCATATTGCACATTCAGATAGTAGCAGACACTTAGTAAACCATTCTGTCCTAGCAATACATTGATTCAATAACCTATTTTTGCTGTTTGACTAATACCTTATTAGCACAAATCTCTGGCAGCATTTTCGCGTTTTGTTCAAACCACAGTCCTTCTTATTCTTTCCCTTTTTACGAATCCGACCTTTGTCCCCCCGCCCACTTTATTTGAATGGCCCCTTCCATTGCCATGTGATATATAAACTAGAGTATATATACACACATTCTATTGGTAGCCAAAAAGGAGGAGACTAATGAGGCAATAATGTATATCATTTGTTGAGAAAACTTCATCAAATTTATATTGATAAAAGTATCGCAAATCAGAAATCGCAATAGTGAAAATTGACACTGACTTACTCATCTTTGCAAGTAAAGTTAACCTGGAAAGGCAGATATTGCTTATAGAGAAATTTTGATAAAAATTCAAACCACATGAAGAGCACTAACAATTCAAAACTGAAAAAAAGGAGGCCGAAGCTCTTGAGACAAAGGTAGAGTAAATAGCATTCCTAGATACTATCCATTGAATTTTTTTAAACCAGTCTCAATAAGAATCAATGGAAGTCTCTTTTCGATGTCTTCCATTTTGGAGTTCAAATTCCGCAACAGGACCAAACCTTAAATTTTTTTAACAAAGGATGAAACATTTATTACCTATAGAATATTATATAGACAATGTTAACAATGAAAATCCCATATCTTCACAATATAGAACTCGGCCCTTGTTAATCTCTGCCCCACTGCAAAGAGTTTACTGCTTAGCTAAAATCCAATTCTTTCTATAACATTGTGTTTTCTTCATACCGAGGGTTTTTCATCAAACTGGTAGAGGTTTGGAGGAAGGGGGTTAACAATAAGGGGCTTTTAATTTAACTATAATTACTGGTTGATATTACTAAATTCCACTCCTAATAAAATCTATAGATTTTTAAGATTCATTTAGTTCACAAGGGTTTGTATGAAACAAATTCTTATTCAAAAGTTGAGAACGGATACGCTAAGTTACTCTAAATAGTTGTTTTACGTTTATCTTTCAACAGAAAAAGGCTGGAAACTTACTATTAGCTACCATCAATGACGTAATAAAATGCCAAGTGAAAGGTGCCATTGGTTGGCTCAAACTGAAGTGATAATAAAACTATACAATAAAGCCAGATTCATTCTAGAACTGGAACGAGTGTTTCTTAAGGAAAGTTTCGTAACAACGACAGGAAGAATATGGAGAAC
>LQHL01001730.1:20903-32007 GCA_001655755.1 Hemisphaericaspora haegerdaliae
TGGTTGATATTACTAAATTCTACTCTTAATAAAATCTATAGATTTTTAAGATTCATTTAGTTCACAAGGGTTCGTATGAAACAAATTCTTATTCAAAAGTTGAGAATAATAGCCAAGTCGTTTCATATAGCAAAACGAAACGTAATTCGGATACGCTAAGTTACTCTAAATAGTTGTTTTACGTTTATCTTTCAACAGAGAAAGGATGGAAACTTACTATTAGCTACCATCAATGACGTAATAAAATTCTAAGTGAAAGGTGCCGTTGGTTGGCTCAAACTGAAGTGATAAGAAAACTATACAATAAAGCCAGATTCACTCTAGAACTGGAACGAGTGTTTCTTAAGGAAAGTTTCGTAACAACGACAGGAAGAATATGGAGAACAATCGTGGAACTCTTATTTACAACAAAACTCAATTAAAGGCAAATCAGAACTAATGTTCAACAATGTGGGACTACTATCTTGGTAATCAGCTTCGAATTATTAATCTTTTCTACCCTCAATCTACCCGAAGTACCGGTAGTGACAATCGAATATACGCGCAAACCTTGTCGATGATAATGAAATTTTTTGTGTCCATTTATTCTTCGATATATCTAGACGCTTAAAGTAGAGTATTGTATAATATTTTTTGCGTCTCATGAAATAAAAAAGATTTTCAATGAATAGACGAAGAAACCAAGATTGTGTTAATCGTTGTCTTGTACACTGCTTTTAGGAATCTATGTTCTTTGAGATCTAAAGTCTATTTGACATGTTGATGACATTATTATATATCAGAAGATTCTTGGCAGTGTAATCATATTTTACAACTAGAAGTTTTTACTGGAAAGTTTGACTTCTTCCAGACTTAAGCTTGTAGTTTATATCAACACGAGACAAAAACAAACAGACGCCTCGTTTTGTGATTTTAGTCCTAGAAACACGAATTTATAAACAAAGAAAGAAAGAACAATAAGAAAATCTCTACACAAAAGAAACCCAAGACATTCCCAATTTATCAAAGAATCTATTAGGAGTCTTCCCTTCATAGCACATCAAAGCTGCTTTCATTCCTACTTGACCCGAGATAAAGAGCCCTTATAGATTGACGGAATAATTATCAAAAACTCGCCAAGATAAATTAAACGGAACAATCGTCAACGACTGGCGAAAGAAAATCGGAAAATTTTTTTCCAATTAATTTTCTCGCGTCGTCTATTTACTCACACGCGACTTCGGAATTTTTTTTTTTTCACCATTAGTGGAAAACATCATCCATTGGTGGGCTGCAAAATGTCAATCTTACATGAGAAACTATATAAATGGGTCTGAACTTCCCTGACCTAAGCCAAATTTTCTAAGCCTTTTGATTTTTCAAAAAAATTACAGAATGAAGTTTTCTATAATACGGTGGGTACTATTACTTACTACACTCTTTTCATTTACATCTGCCACATGTTCCAATGCAGACCAAGTCAAGAAAGATATATTTTTTGGTTATTGGCCAGGTACCAAGACCACAGCTCATCAAACAGCGGCTCTTAACGCGCTCAATTCTTTGAAAAAACAATTACAAAATAATCCAAACCAAGAATCATTCAGGTATCAATACAATGATATTGTCGGTTACATGTGGGTAGGTAGTATGATCCAAAATTCTGGTTTCGCAGTCAGTGATGCTTTTCAAGTCATATACAATGAAGTTGCAAACAACGGTATTCCAAATTCATTATACATAGAGTACGTTCCTGGCCAACCAACAAATGGATTTGGTATTGTTTTGGATACGGGAGGAAAACCAAACTTTCCCAACATGCAACGTGCTGTCAGATTATGGTCACAGGGTAAGAAATTTAACACTTACAAAGGAAGTAAAACATACACAGGAAAAGCTCTCTGCTATTTATCCTGGGCTAACAGAAAGACAATTGTTAATGATGATTGGGCTGGTACTTGTGACTATGTTGCTGTTCAAAGCGGTGTTTCAGTTGATCAAACTGCAGGCATTGACAGTGAAAGTTTGGCTGGATATAATCCAAACTTGAACTTCAATAATTTGCAACCAGGACAATTGGTATGTAAATCGGTGGGTAATTTACCTGACAAGAGACCAAAACAAAACTCCAACGGTACATGTTTTACATACACAATCAAGAGTGGGGATAGTTGTGCTGCTATTGTTGCTCCATATTATCCACTCACGGCAACAGATTTAGATACTTTCAACTCCCAAAATTTAATTTGGGCAGGTTGTAACTATTTAACACCAGGTGATCAAATCTGTTTATCCACCGGTGCTGCGCCAAAACCAAAAGTCGATCCACTGGCAGTATGTGGTCCAAGAGCGCCCGGAACTTGGACTTCTCCTCCAACATGTGCAAACAATGGTTGTTGTACAATCTATGGTCAATGTGGGAACACGGATCAATATTGTGCTACTGGTGTTTGTTACTCCAATTGTGGTGCTGGTAGTTTACCTACCCAAAAGGCCACCAGCTTCAAAAGGGTCGGTTACTGGATGGACTTAACTGGCGAGGGTCCATTGGATATGCCAACTAATCAAATCGATACAACCCAATATGAGATTATCCATTATTCATTTGCTACCATAAATGCCGACTTTTCAATTTCTGTTGGGCCAGGTTTCCAAGATTTCCTTCAGTTGAATAACGTCAAGAAAGTAGTTGCAATTGGTGGATCTAATATGACCACCGATTCAACCATATTAGACAGATTCCAAGCAGTATCTTCTACTGATGCCAATCGTAACCAATTCGCCAGCATTGTCGCTAATTTCATTCAAACAAACAAATTAGATGGTATTCATCTCGATTGGGAATTTCCTGCTTCATACGTTGAAGGGTCAAACTATAATTTGTTATTCAAGGCTATCAAAAGCAAGATTAGTACCTTGGTTTCAATTGCATTACCTCCATCATATTATTATCTTCAAAACTTCCCATTGAAAGATCTTGACAAGAATATGGATTATTTTGTGGTAATGAATTATGACTACTCTGGACAATGGGATTATGCCTCAGGTGTTGGTGTCGGATGTCATGTAGACAGACAAAAAACTGTCGAGACTATTGAGATGTTGGTAAAATCAGGTATCAATACTAAAAAAGTCTATGGTGGAGTGGCCAATTATGCTAGAACATTCCAATTGAAATCTAAAAGTTGTAATAATTTGGGATGTGCATTTACTGGACCAAACTCAGGTGCTATTAAGGGTAATTTAACAAACTATGCGGGTTTTATGACCGAGAATGAATTATTAGCTATTGCTAAAAGTGATAGAACAAGATGGAGTGATGCCAATTCCAAATGTGATATTATGACCTACCAACAAGGTACCAATTGGGCTGCGTGGATGAAGGCTAGTGAGCGTATCAATTTAATTCAATGGTATAAGGATATTGGACTTGGTGGAAGTGCCTTGTGGGCAATTAATTACGATTTACCAGTATGAGAGATTCTCTTATAAGTTATGTTAATAGATAGATTTAGAATAATACACCATTTTTAATTAACTTTGTTACGTCTTGTAGATATAGCTTGCGTTAGTCAAAAAAAATAAGTAATCCTGCAGATTTATATCTTAACATGGTTTGTATTATCGTGTGCAATGGGATAATTCATAACCAAATTTTGATGAGAATGTTTTCCTCGGAGCGAAGGATTCCCGTAATAAAAGATTCAGATAAACTTTATAGACTCTGTTTCAAGATTGAAAAGTATCATACTCTGATTTATTTTTATGCCGAAACTATCAATGTAAGTTGAAGACGGTCAACACTCAAAATTGCCTATACAATAATCTACAAGCAATTTTAATAAGTGTTTTATCCGTTGTAAAGGAAAAAAACCCTCAAAGGTTTTCAGAGATGAGATCTAACTATGCATCACCCCATAGCGAACATGCATACATATGCATGTTGACGATGTATAAGTCACGCTGGCTCAGATTACCTTGCAAGTTGAAAGTGTACAATTAGACGTGCGGACCGTATGATTACAACGGTTCTTCCGGCTATATAAAATTCCGCGGGTATCCGATTGGTATAACAAAAAAAAATAGACAATATGGAAAATTAAATTACTCCTACATGGAAAATAAAATAGATACGAGTGGTTAAGATAAAATGGATAGTGAAGTAGAACAATTGTATAAGGTAAATGTGTGGCTTTGTTTAAGATCATAAATTTCTCTTGATTGTAGAGTATCCATAAGGGAGGGTGGAAAAAAAGGGATGCGGCTATTTATAGGTGCTTGCTGAAGGGCTGAAAGACCACCCAAACAGGAAATCCAAAAACAGACACACGGCTAAAACACACAAAAGAAAAAAAGACAATCAAAGAAAAAAAAAATCGGTTTAAATATTTTTTAGAATTTGGAGAAAAAACCAAAACCAAAAAAAAAAAAAATAAAAAAAAAAAGCACAGCCCAGGAAATTGTCTCCCCCCTTCAAATCATTTCCATATCAAAAAAAGAGAAAACCTTATCTTTAATTTCTTTGAATAGATACAGATACATCAATTGGAACAAACTATGAACCTACGTGGAGATAGACTATTATATATTAACATTAAAATACTTATAAACTCATTAGTAAAAGGAAATGGAAAATGGAAAATGGAAAATGGAAAATGGAAAAGGGAAAAGGGAAAAGGACTGACTAATTCTTTGCAGCAGAAGAATTCTTCTTAAATTTGCCTAATAATTTCTTAAAAATATCAGTCTTCTTATGAGCCTTATCAACCTTTTCACTAGAGTCCTTAACTTGTGCCTTAGCATCTTCAGCAGCATCTTCGGTTGTCTTACCAGCTTCTTCTACGGCGGCTTCACCGGTTTCACCAGCTTCAGCAACAGCTTCTTTAACTTCACCTTCAGCATTTTCTGCAGCTTCGGTAACAGGTTCTTCAACAGCTTCAACAGCAACAGAAGGGCCTTCTTCGGCAGCAGCAGGGGCGTCAGCAACGGCATCCTTTGCTTCTTCAGTAGTTTCAGGTTCCTTTGGTTGTTCTCCTTCAGTGGCAACTTCAGCTTCCTTCTTTTGTTGATCTTCCTTCAATTGCTTATCTAAAGCTTCTTTTGATTCGGATGAGAAGATTTTTGAAACTCTCTTAACTCTATCTTTGATTGTCATTGTATAATAGTTGATAATAATAAATATATAGTTAAAAAAGAAGAAAGAGAAAAGAAGATTGTTTTAAAAAAAAAGTTTTACTTTTGCCAGCAAATCTGAGACAATTTATACTGTTTGGATTATTATTGTTGTCTTACTTGAAGTTGTAAAGTAATAAAAATATTAAAAATATTAAAAATACAAAAATAATTATTAAAATTTCGTGTTTCCTCAATTTGGGTAAATTTTAAATTTAAATTTAAAAATAAAATAAAAAAAAAAATAATGCTCTCATACTTAAATCAATAAATTGATGACTTCAAAAATTTTTTTATTCTTGTTTATGATTGTTTGAATTACAAAAAGAACGGCTTATTCTACTAACAACAGGTGTTAATTGTGACCATCAGTAGTAGTACCAGCAGCAGTAACGTACAGTTCATTCGCTTATATACATTTTACACGATACATCTTACATAGACGGAAGATTCGCCTTAAAAATTCATCTGTATATACAGTCCTTAATCGTATTCTTCTACGAAAGATAAACATACGGCTAAAGTTTTTTTTTATTAACAAAATAAGTGTGTACTTACCAATGTTTTCTAAAAAAATAATTTTTTTTCTTGGTAACGTGATCTAAAATAGATTGGCTGTTTGTTTCAGCCGTACGGTCAAGACATAAAAACATAAAACATAAAAAATTAAAAACAAAAATAGACTTTTTATTTGCATTTCACATGGAGAGAGGGGAGGATCATTTCAAAACTTCTTTCCAAGAGACCTGACTAAGGTTGATGTATATATCTTAAATTTTGATTTAGCTACCTACATTTATATGCTCTACTTACACAAAAGATAGGTTATTCTGAAGCTACTCATATTTTACATTTTGCTTTGACGAATTTATTTAAAAGAATCCGGCTACGCGCGTCTCACGATAATTGTATAGCTAAAATGAAAAAAGCTTATTCATTTAACAAGTAATCCCCATATACTCAATCCAGACACATTGCAATTACTCTTCTCAGATGTACTTTGCATTGACAACCAATATCTGATTTATAACAGCTTAAATATTAAAGGGCTGGTTATTTTCGAGGGGGGGGGGGCGTGTTCTAACTACATATTGTAAAAACTATACATACAAATAGAATTGACTATAGAGATGATTTCCAGTATTACATCCTTTTCACTGTTGGTGAGAGAGAGAAGTTTGCAACAATTTTTGCAAATAATCTCTAAAGAAATTTACCAAATAGGATGTTCACGTTGACCATAAGAAAAATACCAATTTTTCCCCTTTCCTTTAAATTGTTTATACTATTTACTATCATCACACCAAAATAGCTTTCATTCATTCTTTTAAGCAAAGTCTTTTCCTTTCTTGAAATTGTTATACTTCCTGGATTCAAGAAATGGTTTCCTATAAACAATGTACCAAACAAAAAAAAAAAACTTTTCGTGCAATGCTCAAAATAACAACACTCAAGCGAAATCTGAATTCAAAACAATTCAATCAACCATGTTTAGAATCAAGGACTTCTATATTTAGACGAATCACCAAAAATGACCAGTCAAATACACTCATCATCATCTTCAGCATCTGGATTTACAATATTTCAACAAAGGAGTATCACTTCCACTAAGAATACAACTACCGCTGCCACATCCACCTCCTCTGGTGCCAATGCATTACCATCTTCATCATCGTCATCAGCATTGTCATCAATACCTACAGATTTAAAACAATTACAACCCCATATATCCAAATCAATATCTATGTCCAATAAGAAAGAGAGAAAACCATTAAGTAATCTATCTACAAACAACATATATACATCGACATCAACATCCGAATTTAAAGTGTTGAAACCGAAGCTGCTAAAAGGTTCATCACTTTATACAAATAGATCATCAATCATAACAAGTCCAACCCCGTTGTCATTTCAAAGAGCCACCAGAGATTTGGGCACTCCTGTCAAATTGGGTCCTCTCTTTTCTTCTTCATCCCTCATAGAGTCTCCTGATCAACATCAATCAAATCAGGATCAAAGTCAACTTTCATTGGATGACTTCGAATTGGGTAAAATCCTCGGAAAGGGGAAATTAGGCAGAGTCTATTGTGCCAAACATATAAAGCTGGGCTTGATAATTGCATTAAAAGTTATGGATAAACATGAGTTAACTCAATTAAATCTACAAAAAAATTTTGAACGAGAAGTAAAGATCCAATCAACTTTAGATCATAAAAATATATCAAAATTATATACCTGGTTTTATGATCATAAAAACGTTTATTTAGTTTTGGAATTTAGCATGTATGGAGAATTATATTTCCATTTAAAGAAAAGTAAACGATTTAACAACATAGTGGCAAGTCATTACATTTATCAAGTTACTCAAGCATTAATCTATCTCCAACAACATAATATAATCCATCGTGATCTAAAACCCGAGAATATAATGTTAAGCTTAGATAGTGTAATCAAATTAAGTGATTTCGGATGGTCTGTCCAACATGAAGAATCCCATTCTCCATCGGATTATTTCAAAATCAACAATATCAATAATAACACCTCCTCGAAAAGATTAACTGTTTGCGGCACATTAGATTATCTTCCACCTGAGATGATCGAAAGTAAAAAACATGATTACAGAGTAGATAATTGGTCATTGGGAATCCTTCTATACGAGTTCTTAGTAGGTGCTCCACCATTTGAAGAAATAGATAAAACGGCGACATATAAGAGAATCATAAACATCGATATTAAATTCCCCAGGTTCTTAGATGTCGATGCTATTGACTTAATTCAGAAATTGTTAGTGAAAAATCCAGAAGATAGATTGGATTTACATAAAGTATTGGAACACAGATGGATCGTGAAGAATCGTCCGCATTGGCCAAGAAAATAATTGCTTCACACTTTTCATATGGTACTATAGGATAATATGATTGTATAGCATATAATATTAAAATACATATTTTGAAGGAAGTAAAAGACAAATCAAACTAAGTAATACATAAAGTGTATAGATGCATGACTTTGAATCAGAGATATTCTACAGTCATTGCCCTTGAGCTTGAGCTTGAGCCACTGCTTGCTGTCTCTGTCTCAACAACAACATCTGTTGCTGTTGCTGTTGTTGCTGCTGTTGTTGCTGTTGTTGTAGTTTCACCATCTGCTGCTGGAAAGCCTGCTGTTGCATATTATTATATTGCGAAGTCATCATTATTGCCTTCGATGGCGCTCTCACTTGATACATCTCCCCTGGAATAGCACTGAAACTTTGACCTGGCGAATCTGAATTTATTGGAGGGGCATCAACATTTATAAGTGCGCATCTTCCTTGCAAACCACCAATGGATCCTGAAATAGCTTGATTGGCCAAAGTCTGTTCTCCATGTTGGCCTTGTTGCTGTTGTTGTGCTTGCTGTTGTTGTTGATGTTGTTGACTATGATGAGGTGAGATGATTAATGCATTAGCATAGAATTCACGGGCTTGTAGAAATCGATGTCGATATCTAACAGGCATGATTATCTTTCTTTCCAAGGGAATTGGATTATTTTTTGAAAGCCCTTCCAATACCAAATGAGTCTCTTCATCGGGATCTAAGATCTTGTTATAACTCAATAAAGAATCATTCTCGTCACCATGTAACGCCGCATTCTCCTTTCTCTGAGCCGCCAAGGCATGTGAATGGGCAATCTTCGCTTGGTTTCTCTTTTGATATTGTTGTAGCAAAACGTCATAGGGCTGGCTACGACCAGGAACAGCACGCTTGGCACCCATACTATGGGTCTTACACGTTAATGATCTAGCACAGAATCCACCAGTGGACAATACCACCCCACACTGTTTTTCAACATCAACTGGTCCCTTCGGCTTCGGAGCCGTTTTGGGTGGCTTTGGTTGCTTTTTCTTCTTTGGTGGATTCTTTTCACCACCTGATGACGCAGCCGCCGCCGCCGCTGCCGCAGCAGCAGCAGCATTGGCTGCTTCTTTTTCCTTTTGGGTTTGAGATTTTTTATATTTCTTCTTAGGCCTCGATGGGTCCTTACTACTACCTCCAGGTACCGGAGTATTATTTCTAGTACTATCCACCGATGAATCAATCTCAAGTGAAGTCGATGATGTGGCAGCAGCAGCTAGCGCAGCTCTTCCACGTTTCTTCTTTTGAGGGGAGTTGGTAGCCGAACTAGGATTTTCAAGTTGTTCTTGCTGTCTCTTTTGTTTCATCTCAATACACGTCTTATAATGATTACTTAATGATTTTGTACCGATTGGTCGTTGACACGATTTGCAAATCTTATAAATTATATTCTGGGATAAATATGATTTATCAGGATATGAATTAGTTATGAATTGATTAAGTTCGGTTTGATGTTGAGAATTCTCAACCTCTTGTTTCTGTTGTTGCTGTATTTCAATCTTCTTGTCTAAATAAACACCGAATTCTTTCCAAACGATAGGTTTATTATTCTTCGAATCGATCAGATCTATTGAAAGGGAATTTACTTGTGCTAATGTGATTACTTGATCTGAAGAGCTTGATGACATATCGTGGAGAAAAACGGTGGGGGACTTGTTCAAATGTTTGGATGGTCGGCGGGAAAGGAATACGGTTTATAAAAAGCCTATTGAGTTCACACTTTGGATATAGATAGCTGGTAGTGGTTAACTTAGTGGTTGATTATACCGATCTTGTGTAATTGTGTGGTTTGGTCGAGAGAGGATTGCTAATTAGCCTGGCGGAAACTGTAAAATTATCAAAAAAGAAAAGAATCTTTTTTCGGATATTTTTGCTGGTTGGGGATTAATTTTGTTTGAATAAATCGATAAATAAGAAGAAAGCTTATCAACAGCTATTGGTATAGGTGGTCCACCTTGTCTTTGGTGATCGTAGTTGTTGATCAAGTGATTGTGTTAAACAACCCTTTATCCAGATTTTTTTCTATTTTTTTTTGTATTTCGGACGACTTCAAGGTGGAATTCGGATCCTTTTTTTTGTTGTTGTTTACTTTTGGATGAATTTCTCATTAAGTTTTTACACTTATTTCGAACACTATACAAAGAAGAGATAGCGCTGTTAACAAATGTTACGAAGACCAGCAACTACAATAAAATTATCACCAGAAGATATACTAGAGTATGATGAATCATTAAAGCGAGAGAAACAACAACACCTTGCTGACAAAACCATCAACCAATCCTCATTCAGTCCTGACCAAATGATCTTACAAGAACAGATTGGAAATGCAAGCATTGGTGGGAGTAGTGACATAATACATAACCATAAACAATCTAGTTCTATTCAACAACAAGGGATCAATCATCAATCTAGAGATGACAGAATTGGGATTCGTAAGCATTAGTATCCGTTCAATAATATTTCTAATTCTGGATATTGCATTGAGACCAGATAGTGAAAACGCCGACGAGATTATCTACATTCAAAGGTTCCTTAACAGGAAATGTGAAATTCCCCCTATTATCTCATTGGCTGGGTGGAGATAACAGATAGGAAAATCCCATTGAGTACAGAAAGGAAAGAGGTGTACAAGATGCTCAATGAAAGCTCCAAATGGTTCATGCTTTAATATACATTTGCTTCTGAATAAACGAGCAGGTTGTTGGTGAGTTGAGATTATCAAATTTGCCAACATTAGCATCCATACTGAAAAGCTTCCGAGTTCCAATCTATCCGGAAATGTGGAATGACTTCTTTCTAGTCAGATATACATTGGATCTTTTGGTATTTTTTTTCAATTGTGTAATTTAATTCGCTGAACTATCGAAATAGAGTACTCAAAAACAAATACATGTATATAGCTTCTATTGGAACATCTTAGCTACGATAATGCAGAGATATATATTTAAAGCATTTCTATTATCCATGAAATCATAATGTGTAGTTATTCATGATTTGACAGCAATACTATCACTTTCACACGACCTTTAACTGGAACCCAAAAGGAATTTTTTTTT
>LQHL01001843.1:9186-32924 GCA_001655755.1 Hemisphaericaspora haegerdaliae
GCAGAGTTCTTAAGCCATTAATTCCCTACAGTGTTATGTTAACCAGTTGAAACAATTCATGTTTGTTCAATAGTATTTTCACGTTGTTAAGAACAAAAACATTATGGTTTTGATGCTGTTTTTTACATAAGATTTACATTGAGTTCCTGATAGAAGCTGACAAAAATCATCAGATCTAGACCAAGTCGCTCATTGACTGACGGACGGACAGAGTGGATATTGTTACGTTTCGCGCTGTTTGTACATTGTTGACTCAAATAGAATATTCGAGTATTGGGTATTTGTAAGCAAAACACATAGTTTCTACACCTTGAACTTGCTTTCTAAGAAATATCTAATAGATGCGGAGACAGCTGGTATAAAATAAATATAGAAAGTGGCATGATTTCAGGATAGAAGTGGAGATTGTTCATTAATAGAATACACAATGGAAGAATTATATTCAAAGAAGCCATGAAAACATTCAGTAAATATCGCAATGGAAGGAATTTTATTTTATAGCGATATCATAAGCCTTATATTTCACTATGTTTCCACCTAACCATGGAACCGCGTATCCGGTTGTGCCCAACAAAGATATCACGGCATTCACTGTTGGCGGTAATTGCTAGCGGCTCATCTTGGAATTGACCACATTGATAAAATTGAAGTCTTCTATATAAGGGATTTACGGGATATGAGGGGAACTTACGAACGGTTGGTTGTGTTTGCAAAAGAGCGTTATGACTAATGCAAACCTGCATAGTCTATATGCATGGTCAATAATCTTCTCAGAGAGGTAGCGTCTTGATCGAATGGTATACGTTGGATATCATTATGATTTATCTTTCATCAAGTTGTTTGGGCAAATCAATTGGGCATCTAGAATCTTGGAGAGGAACATTACTGAGATTACACATTTCCGAATGCCTTTTTAGATTAAGTGGTTGCCAGCCAACCAATGGCAAGGGCTGAGAAAGGGAAGAACTTCGGAAGAACATGTCAGAGAAACACACCAAATCGTCAGCCACTTCAGCCACTTAACAATACTGGGTGGAGGGCCTATTGTTTCAACTGTTAAATTCCAAGAGTATCGGCGATGCACTACCGACGTTTGAATCTTGCAATAATGAGGTGGATAACTAGATAACTACGCTAATTTGTCTAGGTTATAGAAATCTTCCATATAGCCCTTTGAGAAACTATGACAATTGTGCATGATCCGTCCGTAATCCAATCAGTGGAACATATTTAAGGGGTACGTATGCGTAATACAAAGAAGTGGAGGAGTACGGCAGAATGATTCTAACAATGGTTGACACAACAATAAGAAGAATAGTCAAAAAATATCATGTTTAGTAATGTGAGTAGTCCTGCCTATTGGAACACAAAGAAGTGGAGTATAACCACAGAATATGCTAAGACAATAAACTTCGCAACAATGAGCAATAAATTTCGCAACAATGAGCAATAAATATTCAATTTATTGCAAAATATTGAAGCCAACACCAAACAGAATCATCACATTCGCAGGTATGCTATTCGGGGTTTGACTGATTATGAATAAACCATAGAGGGTCGAATCATAATGATCATATCATTGTCCAATCAGAGTACACCCGCAACTCCAGCGGGGGCTCTGGGGTTCCCAACAAATTCCGTTTGATCTTTGTGTTGGGACTTAACAATAGATAGACGTGCATAATAGGAATTACAATTAATTGTTCTCACTCACACACCCCATAGACACAAGCACTAAACAATCGAAATCAAGATCAAGCTACTTTTAGTCAGCGTAGTTCTCATGCATGAATAGGATATTTGAATAGGATATTTGATTGCTATATATTTGAATCAAATTTCCTTTCGAATTCAGATGATTAAATTAGATTTGTGACTAATCACAATGTCAGAAAAACAAGAGAATGGCGTTTCGCCCATCGAATCCAAAACACAAAATATTCTTGTTAATGAATCTTCCGAATCCTTCGAACTCGGTGACAATATCGATGTTGACAAGGAATTCGAACGTTATGTTCAACTCGGTGCTGAAAAGAAACAAAAGGGTACTTTCTTAACCAACCTCAAAAATGTGGAATTTCCAGTCACGTTTAAAAATAGAGCCCATATGGTTACATTCTTAGGTGTTTTCACTTCTTTTGCTGGTATCTTATCTGGTGTTGATCAGTCCATTATCTCTGGTGCTTCTTTTGGGATGAACAAAGCCTTGAATTTAAGCTCTCATGAGAACTCTTTGGTTTCAAGTTTGATGCCATTGGGTGCTGTTGGTGGGTCTATTTTGATGACTCCTTTGAGTGAATACTTTGGAAGAAAGAAAGCTATTGTTATTTCCTGTATTTTATATACTATTGGTGCTGTTATCTGTGCAGCTGCAATGAATCATAACGTTATGTATGCTGGTAGATTTATTCTTGGATTGGGTGTCGGTATTGAAGGTGGTTCTGTTGGTGTTTATATAGCCGAATGTGTTCCACCAGACCAAAGAGGTAACTTGGTTTCGCTTTATCAATTCTTTATTGCATTTGGAGAAGTGTTGGGTTTTGCTATTGCTGCTATGTTCTACGATGTACATGGAGGTTGGAGATTCATGGTAGGTTCTTCATTGGTTTTCTCGACTATATTACTTATCGGTATCTTATTTCTCCCAGAATCTCCTCGTTATTTGGTCTTTAAGGAAAAGTATGCTGAAGCAATCAATGTTTACGATAGATTGCGTGACATTAAAGAAAAATCAAGTAAGGTTGAATTTTTGGAATTGATCAAAAATGCTCAGGCTGAAAGAGACCTTCGTGCAATTCAAAGTAGAATGCAAATTTGGCTTGAATTGTTTACCATTGCAAGAAATCGCCGTGCCTTATTCTATGCTGTCATTATGGTTTCGCTAGGCCAATTAACTGGTATCAATGCAGTTATGTACTATTTGTCTACTATGATGAGCAATATTGGTTTTGATCAAAAGAATGCAGTCTTTATGTCCTTGGTTGGTGGTGTTGCATTATGGTTAGGAACTATTCCAGCTATTTTATACATGGATAGATTTGGTCGTAGAGTATGGGGTATGAACCTTATCGGGTTCTTTGTTGGTTTGGTTCTCGTTGGGGGTGGTTACACCATCAATATCCACACTCATCCGGCTGCGGCAGAAGGTGTCTATCTTACCGGTCTTATTTTATACATGGGTTTCTTTGGTGCTTATGCTTGTTTGACCTGGGTCTTACCAGCAGAATCTTTCTCAATTGGTACTAGATCGATAGGTATGACAATTTGTTCTTCCTTCTTGTACTTGTGGGCATTTACTGTTACTTACAATTTTAATAGTATGAAGCAAGCTATGACTTATCCTGGGTTATCTATCGGTTTCTATGGTGGTATTGCGTTCCTTGGTTTCTTCTACCAAATTTTCTTTATGCCAGAAACTAAAGGTAAGACCTTGGAAGAAATTGATGAAATCTTTGAAAAACCATCAATGGAACTTGCAAGAGAAAATATGAGAAACATGAAGAGATTCTTGAGAGGTTAGTTTGTAGTATTTAATGATATATCTTTTGTTCTGCAATTTATATGTTTTTTTGTTTTTGAATAAAGTATGTTATGTGTAAGGTTTCTTGGATCCTTATTTCTGTAATCCAGTAATTACGATCTATGTAGAGCCACTAATCTTGTTCTTTCTTGAAATCATTGTATATTATCAAAAGATGAAAAAACATACTGTTGTAGATGATGCATACGCGTTTGAGCTACTTTTTTTTGTCTGGAGTTGAGATAATTTCTACACTAGGAATCAATACTTCAATGTTGTGACTTTTTCTCAAACAGTGTCAATGAGTGTGCCTACAGACTTCAGAGGATTGTTCAGCGAGTGGTTGGAAGATGAGGCCATTCAAGCCACCAAAAAAGGATCAAAGATGGCATTATTATACAACAAAGCACTACTGGAAGTTCGAAAATTTCAAGAACCAATACGCGACATGAAAACATTAAAGCTGGTTAAATTCGTCGGGGAAAAGACAGCACTTCATTTACGAAAGAAGCTATTATCGCATTGTAAAACTGAAGGGTGGGAAGTCCCAAGAGAGTTTTTAGATGAAGCCGAAAGGCACGTTTTGGATTTACAACTGGTGAGCGAGAATCCCAATCCTGACCCACGTCCAACCAAAAAACCACGTACTACCGCTACCAAGAAGAAAAGCTATATTCCTAAACATAGATCTGGTGGGTTTGCTATATTGCTAGCGATTTATCTTTCTGATAGGTCGGAAAGAGGGTTGGTTAGAGAAGAAATATCTAGCGCAGCTACCCCCTATTCTGATCGTTCATTCACATCAAATCCAGCCTCTGGTGAATATTATTCTGCATGGAATTCAATGAAAACTTTGATAAATCAAGATTTGGTAAATGCTACTGGACGTGCCCCTAAAAGATATTTCTTGACTGAAGAAGGTCGTGAATTAGCAGAAAAGTTGAGGTCAACTGTTGGCATTGAAAATTCAACATCCCAGGTGGAGAAACTGGTTGAGCTTTCATTTGATAATGGAATTAGATATGAATCAAGTTTTGATAGATCTTCACCAACTGTGCGAAAGATTTCCTTAAACGAGTCACTCTTGGCCAGTTCTCCTTTGGCAAAATCTAAAATCCTACATAACCCGGCCCACAATAACAAACTAATTCAAGAAGCCTTTGTTGCTCGTAATAGTTCAAACCACCAACTGAGCAGTTCCGTGTCTCATGATCCAGACAAAAGAAGTTTAGATGGAACTGCATATGAAATTTGGTCAAGTACAGAATATGAAGTCATTTTAATATTGGATAATCGAGAAATCAGGTCTAAACAGGAGCGTGATTATTTCCAAAAGAGACTAGAAACTTTTGGAGTGAAATGTGAGGTTAGGCCATTGGCCGCTGGTGATGTCGTTTGGGTTGCCAGAAACTATCGTACTGGTAAAGAAGCAGTTCTTAATTATATTTGCGAACGAAAACGTTTAGATGATTTAGTAAGTTCAATCAAAGATGGAAGATTTCAAGAACAAAAAAATCGGTTGAAGAAAACTGGAATGAAACATTGTTACTATATAATTGAAGATATGGTGGGTACACATGATCGTATACATGATCTAGCTGATTCTATCCAAACATCTGTTTCTCAGACCATAACAAATGCAAAGTTATATCTACGAAGATTTAAAGATATCGATGAAACAACTTCATTTTTAGCTTCAAATACCCAAGTAGTCGAAGAATTGACGAAGGAGAAACACCTACTATTAATAAAGCCTAGTACTATAAAGAATCAAGATGACTATACGAATTTAATATTGAATTTCCGTAATAAATTCGAAATTAAAGCAAAATATGAATGTGTTCATCAATTTCAAATATTTCAAGAGATGATGGGGAAATCCACTCTGATGACAGTTAAAGAGATGTTTCTCTTAATGTTGATGACAATTAGAGGAGTTTCATTAGAAAAAGCGATAGTTATTCAAAATCGATTCCCTACTCCAAAAAGTTTATTGGAATTTTATCATACACAACATACGGATACCCCTGAAGAAAGAAAGAAAGCATTGTTGATGGATGAATTTAAGTTCCAAGTAGGTAATAAGAAGATTGGTAAAGTTGTTCTGGAGAAGGTTTATGATGTCTGGGGTAAATAGGATAAAATGGGTATTTATACTATAGAATTTGTTTAGTCGTGTAATTGGGTGAAAATCAACATTCTGAAAAATTTTTTTGTTTTCAAGTTTTGTCTTTTTGAATTCAACCCTTTCTTAGAGAATACATCTTGTGTCAGTTCCATTGGATTTAAGGTATTTGTCATGGGTAAGAACGTTTTAAAGTACGGTGGGAAATCTGGTCTTTTGCCAAAGCCACGTCCAATTTTCAAGGGACCTATTCGTCAACCAACTGCTTATGAAAAGGAAGAACAGAGTAAAATTGTTCAAGGTTTTGCTGAGGGGGTTCCACTTCCGGTAGTTAATGGGAAAACCTTACAACGTATTCAACCTCCAAAGAAGGTTCTTACTGTTGAACAAAGAATAAAATACAATATTGAAGACAGAGTGCAAGAATACAACAGGGAAGATTTATCTGAAGAACAAATATGGAAATTGGATAGAGACCAAATTCGTCGAGAATTCTTAAGAGAAGCATATTTAGAAGAAGGAAGAAGATTAGCAAATATTGACAGATTAACTGAAGAAAAGAGAGCAAGAGATTTAGAAGCTAAGGCTAAGGAACAAGAGCTTTTGGAAAATGATCATATTGAATTAACTGTACCTACCATTGAGAAGTTACTATCTGAAGGATTAATCAGACCTAGGACTAAAGAAGAAAAAAAACTTCTTCAAGCTAAAAGAATCATGAATAGAAGAGCTAGAGAATTAATTGAAAAGGAAAAACAAGCTGAAAATATTTTAGACATATACCATGCTGCAGGGAAATTCATTACTACCCAAGAAGAATTAGATGAAGCATTACACCAAGCATTTGAAGTTGACATCGCTACCTTTGAAACCAAGGCATCTTCCATTAGAGCCAGATTAACAAGTGGCAGCGCGTCAAATCAACTTATCTTTGAAACCAGTGAAAACATGATTGTTGATAAGGTGTATGGTGAAACCCAAGGTAAACCAGCATTAGAACAAGTTAAGGATGTCTTAAGTGGTCAAAGGGAAGAAATGAAGAGACGTGCACAACTCCGTGCTTCTCGTGATTCTGATGAAGCTGAAGTGTAAGTAAGTTCAATAAATATAATCTGTACATATTATCAATACATAATTCTAAAATAATTTAGATTTTAGAAGGTGAACATTCCTATACGGATTGTTTCGTTTCTCCTTTTCTCTCTCCCCTTACTCCCTTCTTCTCTCCAACATTCCTTTTGTCGCTATTTTACTCCTAAAATGAAAAGGTTAATTCATTATTGTCAAATTTTTTATTTAGCTTTTGTTAACTGAGTGTGAAGTTAAAACAAGAAAAAAAAATGAGTGATCATCGAATCTATCACTTTGTTAAAAGGTATTCATAACAAAACTTTCCCTTCAATTAAAACTCAATTGAGTTGACTGGGTCGATAAAGGCAAAGATGGATAGTACAGGGACTAAATTGAACAATTACCAATATATATTTGGTAAGGTGTTAAATAAACGTTTGAAATTCATCTTAAATATCAATATAATCCTTGCCATATTGATATCAATTGTATTGCATTTACCATTTGGAAGATTCTGGTGGAATTTGATGATGACATTCACAATAAGAGGACCAATATTGTTTCTTGCATTCAGTCTTATTAGACAAGCGAGAAAGAAATATTCTACTGTTGATTACAGTAATCATAAGACTTTAGGATCTCAAATTTATTATACATTATTTTCAATGAACTTTATAAAGAATTCAATGTTTTATATTCTTTCTGCATATTCAATAGCTGGGATTTTCATATTTCAATTGCCATTTACGTTTGATTATTATTTACTTTCAAAAGAATATAGAAAGAATCCTTTGGTTAATGACCAATGGGTGTTTTATTGGTATTATCCCTTGTTTATTGGATTCTTCTATAGTGTACATCAACTAGTATTTCAAAGAAACCGGCTACAACTTGACTATGGACACACTAAGAAGAACCCGGATAATCACTTGTTCTCTCATATTCCGCAAGTAATTGGAAATTCAATTGGCTTGAATATACTTGTCACAATTTTAACTCCATTAAGTTATTGGGTAATAAAACCAATTATTTACAAGTCAAATATATTACTTTTATTACTGTTAGGCTTAGATACCAAAATTCCAGTAAATAACACTACTTGGTCAACCTATTTCAAATTGGCATATCTTTCGAATGTCACGTTTATTGCATGGGAAATCATTAATCACGCTTTCAATGTTTATGCCACAATTGGATGTCTTGATGGTAAAAAGCCAATAAGTACATACAGTGCCGACCCAATACATTGTTTATTATCAGGGTTGCGTAACGTTGATCCTGACTATCAATTGGCTAGGTTGACAGCATTCCAAGAATTAGCATATATTGCCACCACTCAGGATCCAGAAGGTAAGAA
This sequence comes from Hemisphaericaspora haegerdaliae, assembly GCA_001655755.1. Lineage (NCBI taxonomy): Eukaryota > Fungi > Ascomycota > Pichiomycetes > Serinales > Debaryomycetaceae > Hemisphaericaspora > Hemisphaericaspora haegerdaliae. The sequence goes on from LQHL01001843.1 coordinate 17,260, forward strand.
ATTGAGATCGGCAATCTTTAGTGCCCGTTCTAAGAAGGGCTATGTATGGCCCTCAATATTTGATGAATGTTCATTAGTCATTAAAGAGACGACTGACCGAATTAATTATCGTACTTCTGCTGATTTGAAAGCTTTGAAGGCAAGTCAGATTAATATTAAAGGTAATGATAATTCTACAATTGGATTGAGAAGTACTAAAGATAATGATATATTTGGTAATTCTTTCATAACTAGTCCAAGTGCAACTTCATCTCCAGTGGTGCCACTTAAAGATTATAAGGATCCTAAAGATGAAGTAAAGGTTAACAAACCATCGTTTGGTGCTGCTTACGTTAAGATATTTAATCAACAAATTGTGACTCCGGTACAATCGATAATCACTAGCTTCTTTACCGATATTAAACAGGATCAAAAATTCTTCAACAAAGTAAAAATTGCATATACAAAACTAATGCAAATTTATGAAGTTTATCACAAGATGTTCTTAGAAACATGGTTGGGTCTTTTCTTTAGAACTACTTTAAAGAGAGACACTGAATCGAGAATGATTAATCCAGTAAACTTTGGTAATGCGGTTATTTCCATTTCAAATTTATTACAACATTCAGTAGAAGAAGACAAGAACAATACAATTACTGCCAACGATGTTTCTGAAATCTTGAATCTTTTGGAAAAACCAATTCGAGCAGCTTCAAATTATACTGATTATATACCTGCATCAGTGTATCTTTCCCTGGAACAACGACGTGATCCAAAATTGGCCAAGAGACATTTGATTGCAGTGTTGCATGATTTGACCATGCATGAATTCTATGAGAATTGTGTTAAATTTAATGGCAAATTGAATGATTTGGTATTGACTCCAAGAACTTATAAATTGGCAAAATGGGTAATTGACGTTGCTATTGCTGAACAACAACAATCAATTCGAACACCTCTTACATAATTGTAGTATATATATAAAATCTTGTTTTTTACTGTTTCAAAAAAAAATATTATACGTTAAATTTAAAATAATAATTAAAAACGGTTCTATTTTATACCTGACTCCCACTGTCATTTCCTTTATTATTGTTATTAGTATTATTGCTACTGTTATTTGGACTGGAATTTCCTGTTGGTAGAGTATCCAATAATACTGGTTTTAACACTTCGTCATCAAATCTAGTAAACCACTTCGCATGTTCTTCCGCACTTAAAAATGCTCCCAAGACACCTTTATGACTATCATCATGTTTTGGTTGTAGTGCAGTATGTGAAGAGTCCATCATAAGATCATCGATACCATCAGTTATGAATTCATCGTCATCATCATCATCACCAGCACTTGGATTTTGGTCCAGACTTAATAAACTACTTTCTGATCTATTTCTAACTGACGGTGAGGTTACGTTCGGGTTAACGTCATCTTTAAATCTAGGTGGAGATTTCTTGTAATTTTGGCTGTGTAACGATGAAGCATTGGCGAATTTTCTCGCTCCTAGTATACTTGGAGGTTGATGTAATGGCAATCTAGGAGCTTCGATTTCAAATTCATCATCAGAATCAGCAGTTTCATCAACACATCCAATTTTAATTCCCAAGATTTCTAACATTGAAGCAGTGGTTCCACCAAATAAGATAACAGTAAGTACAACTACAACCAAAACAGTAGCTAACAATGTCCATTTGGCTTCACCTTGGAACCCCATGGCCAAAGCCACCCCTACAGCCCCTCTTAATCCTGCCCAGAAAATCATCATTTGATAAGAGTGGGAGATTTCTTCTGGGATATTGTTGGATGTCAAGCCACTGAATTTTTCAAATCTAGCACGATATAAGAAATTAAGGAATCTTGATAATGGAAACACCGCTGACCATCTTGCAACACAAATTGAAATAAATGCTACAATGATTAATAATGGCTTGAAGACTAATTCGACTTCAGTGAATAATGATAATCCCAAATAGATAAAGATGAAATTTTCTGATAATTGGGCCAATAATTGGAAGATATATTTCGTGGCAATTTGAGTTCTTCTTGACATGTTATAATAGGCATAATGTTTTAAAGTAATACCACAGAATAATAATGATACAATACCTGACATATGGGCCCCATTGGAGAAGAAGTATGATTCATAAGCAAATAATAATACCAAACAAGTTTCAATTTGTGGGTATCTTCTAATATGGGAATGTTTTAAGATCAATGCCACTAAGATACCAACAGAAATACCAATGATAGTTGAAATTGTGAATGACATTAAAAAAAGTCCAATACCTTCAAAGAATGATGAAAAATGAACAGGATGACCATGGAATTTTTGACAGGTTTCAAACATAACAATTGAAATAGCATCATTTAATAATGATTCCCCAAAAATGATGGTATACAATTTTGGATCAACTTTATAAGCATTAAAAATTGATAAAATTGTAACTGGATCGGTAGCTGAAAGAGTTGCTCCAACAGCCAATGCATCAACAAATTCTAATTTAACTTGATCAAACCCAATTGCTGTCCATACATACAAGATAATCCCAACAACTAATGCCGACATAAATGTACCCGGGATGGCAAATGTTAAAATAGATCCAATGTTGCTAAAGAAATTGGCTTGATGTAGTTCATATCCACTATTTAAAATAATTGGTGGTAATAAAATATTAAAAAAGTATCCAGGATTAAATTTAACAGCATCTTGAATGTAATGACCAGGAGACATTCTAATGATTAAACCGACTATCATACCACAGAAGATTGATAAGACTGTTTCATGAATAGCTTTAATTCTTCTTTGTTGTAAGAAATATGATGACCATAATGCACTAGTTAATAAAAGTAATAAAATGAACAATGCCCATGAAGAGAAAATTTCATTTTCAACTGGGTTTGAATCATCAAGTTGTTCATCATCCCCAGGTGTAAGATCAGGCAATTCCTCATCTAGATCGTCTGATAAAGCTCGTTTAATCAATAGCTTAGCTGCATATAGAACTAAACTTGTCATGGTTGATTCGGGGAGATCTTTTTTTGATAAATATAAACGTGTATATTCAAACGGCGGTTGCAAACTGTACCTGAGTTTGTAAGTATCTATATGATCAATCTATAATAATGCTAACAGTATCCTCGGTGATAACAGGTGACTGATTAGTGTTATGGTCTATGAATAACGTGTTATTGTACGATTGGCTATTTTCTGTTTCCCTCCTATGTAGATTAAACCCTGAACTCTCTTTTTTTTGGGTGAGTGAACCTGAAAATAGATTTGGTTATATGCAGTAAACATGTTAATTATTATTAACAATGTTTATCAAGAGAACCAATCAGGAGTAAATGAATACTGGTTTAGGAAATGTGAAAGATGAAGATGTTTTCCTCGGATGCAGTTATTATATATTATTTAGAGCTCATTGTTTGTGAATTGTTGGAAATTGACTTTTGCAGAGTAAGACTTTGGTTATTTGTCATTGCGACTTCTTGGTAGGTTCCGTTAAGGTACCATCCTGAGTAATAAAATCCTGTTTTGGGCTCAAAGGCTTCCTCGTGTTGGCATTTTCTCTTCGTTTCGCTTAGATTTACTGTTGGTAGTATTGTGAAAGTTATTCGGGAGGTACTAAGCTATCATATAATTGTGAACAAAAACCCAGTTTGCTAAACATTTATTTTCGCAGCAAACCAATTTGTGGGTAATTGTACTCTATAGACCCCATTTATTAAACGGATTCCTGTCATATAACTGGAAATATAGTCTGTCTGTAAAGCTAGTTAAAGAGTTTACGTAGGTGCTAAATCCCCAACTTCTTAAAACAAGAACAGCCCATGATTAATTTGGAGCTTTATTTCAACAAGTGGAAAGGTTACTTAATAAGATGAAATATTCCTACTTTTTAGAGTACATTAAGAGAACTGGTGGAAGCATTCCCGAATATTGTAACATAACTATGTATCACAAAATGTACAACTTTATAAAGTATCATCTCAATAACATGAGACATCAGTTTTATGCTAATTTTTTACCAAAAAAGTTTGTAATTTTTAGTTACAACAAACTGCACAATATACAAATGTCAATTCTTTTACAAAATACCTAGGTGTGATAGGAGACCGTTGAAGCATGTAATTAATCTGATGCATGTTTATACATTTCTAGAACTTCACAGTGGAAAGATCCAGATTGATCAATTTTTTGCATCAACTTTATATTGCTTGCAACGTTCCCCATGAAAGGGAGAAGCGTCTTCTTTTTTGTAGATTATTATTCCCGATCCAGATATATCAATATCCTTCGTATAATGTAAGAATGTTAGACACGTAGAATTGTAATACACAATTTGTTTTTGAGTCGCGTCTATTGCGTTTTGTGAAAAAAAAAATATGTTGAACAAAGACGTTTATTCCAAATTGAGCCAAGAAACAGAACAGATATATTGTCATGCAGGATATATGTACCTTACATGAAATGTAGTGGCCACATGGCAATGGATTCCTGTACTCACGTTGCAAGTTGAATTCATTCTACTAAACGAAAGTTGATAAACAAGTAATAAATTTACAATGTACTCTCCCACTACACTAAACACCGATTCAATTGAACGTACTGAGGATCTTTCTCCTTTTTCTTCAAATCGCAATGATATTTCAAAGTATGATGGGATAATTCCCAACAAGGTATTGTAGTTCCCCCCTACTGTGGTTAATATGACCTACATAAATGATGCAAATTAACACAAATTACATTTCTATCTCTTTCATTTTTCCAATCCCCTTTAGGGCCAACGCGTTGCTCCTTTGGGCATTGTTGTCATAACCCCTATTGTTTTCAAAGTGACAACACGATAAGAACTATTCCTATTATTTGAGATGGAAGTCTGACAATTATAAAAATATTTCAAACAATCGATTTCATTGTCTTATCAGCGTGTGCTATCACAATGAAAATGGTGAAACTACATGCAGGAATTGTACTCCTATTAAAACAACAATCAAACCATCAAACCATGGCAAAGGTATTTCACAATTAAATAAATTTCTTTTTATTTTTTATGCAGTTGAAATCTCAAATCTTTAAAAAATAAATTATTTTCTCAAGTAAAGTTTTTTTTTTTTTTTGAGTTGTTGCCCTGGAAAGAAAATGCAATGCAATTACACACACACTAAATTGAAAGCGCTGGATGAGTTTTATAAATAGATCTGTTTACGTTTCTTTTTAGAAGATAGCCTGCAGCACTTGGTTTTTTGCTTTCATCAAACTTAAAAAGGTTAGATAATTCCCGTATTCTGCAACAAGTGCTACCAGTTAAGTACCAGTTCCTTTTATAGAGGGTTATTTTTAGACTATATCATAAATATTTACATTCGTTCAATCCCACAGCCAACCCCCTTCCCCCCATATATAAAGTCATAGACAAAAACCTATAGATATATTCATACTACGTAAAAGAGGAATTCATAATGTACAACAACAAGAAGAATCCGTCTGTTGAGAATTTAAAACTATCTCATAACAAGTTTTATTCATCATCACAGATCAATCCAAATAATTCTTCTACTAATTTATCCAAGATTTTGCATTCACCTGTTCCTTCATATAGACAACCACCTACCCCTCCCTCATTAGCTCGAACTCCCACTTTTGGATCATTTCAGTTTCCATCTACACCTCCATTATCTTCAACACCGTCATTTTCATCTTTCCAATATCCGTTAACTCCTCCTTTATCCACATCATCATCACCAAAACCGCTTGACCAAGATCAACTTGACAGTAAGAGCAACTGGGAAAAATGGATACCACCTATCAATTACAAAATAACTGGTTTATGTGTATTGTGGTATTTGACATCAATTGTTTCAAGTAATTCAACAAAATTAATTCTTACCGATTTTAGATATCCTGTCACATTGACCCAATTTCAATTCTTATTGAACTCGGTATTATGTTTATTATTGTTATCTATACTAAATATTAAACGTGGATTGTCAAACTCTCTTCCCAAGGGGGTTATTCCTTCAAGTTTAGATTTGAAATCCTTTATAAGTCCAACTGCATTAATTATAAATACCACTTTACCTATGGGATGTTTCCAATTCATTGGTCATTTAACTAGTCATAAAGCCACATCATTAATTCCTGTGTCATTAGTTCACACAATCAAATCATTAAGTCCCATCATTACCGTTTTAATTTATAGAGTCTTATACAAAAGACAATATAAATTAGTAACATATATTTCATTGATTCCATTGATTTGTGGTATAATGTTAACATGTTACAAACCATTATCGCCTTCTTCCAATTCAATCGGATATGGAACTGGATTATTATTTGCATTCTTTTCAATGTTAATCTTTGTTAGTCAAAATATCTTTGCCAAGAAGAGATTAACCCCCGAGGATTCAATCCCAATATCAGCAACCAAGAAAGGAACTAGTGAAAAGAAATTGGATAAGTTAACTATCTTGTTTTATTGTTCATTGATTGGATTTGTATTGACATTACCTATTTATTTCATGTCTGAATTTTTGAATTCCGGAGGAATTTCAATATTCGATATGAGTTTTAAAGTTTTTGTATTGATTATATTAAATGGTACTAGTCATTTTTTCCAATCATTATTAGCATTCCATCTTTTAGGAATGATTAGTCCAATTAATTATTCAATTGCTAACATTTTAAAGAGAATCTTTATCATTTTTGTTTCATTTGTTTGGGAATCAAAAAACTTTTCCAATTTACAAAGTATGGGATTAGGAATGACTTTATTTGGGTTATATTGTTATGATAGATGGGGAACATAATCTCTCTAAGTAAATAGATTTTTTAAAAAATGAAATGCATAATGAAATTAAAACGAAATAAATGTAGAATATATATATATAAATACATAGCGTATGCAAACAAATCATCTATAATCTGGGGCGGAATTTGTTTAATGGCCAGCACCGTCAGTGTTTAACATCTTTCTAAAGATATCTCCAAAGGCAACCATGAACACAGTTTGCCAGACACCTAAACCGATTCTTGGGGTAACACCTCTATATAACCCCTTAAGACCATGGGATGAGTAAATATATTTAGCAGCACCGAAAACACTCAAGTTCTTTGGTCTATTTGGATCATGAGTCTTTGATTGCATTTCAACTCTAACAACTTCAATAGGTTGATTCCAAGCACTTAAACCACCACCAACAACAGAACTGGCAATCTTCTCAACCGCAGATAATTTATCTTCAGTACCTTTACCAGTCATCTTTCTAATGGCATCTTCAGCCAAACGAGCAAGACCAAATCTTGAACCCCAATTGGTCATTTGTCTAATAGCAACGGCATTCACACCCTTGTTAATACCTCTAATACCTTCCTTCTTATATATTTCCTTGAAAACTTGCATGGCAGTATGTTCAGGAACACCAGCAGCTGCTTCTTTAGCTCTAGTGATTTCAACAGTCTTCATACAAGTACAGAACCCCATAGTCAAATATGCTTGTGCTAAACCCCCGGTAATACCACCTCCCATACCAGCAAGGAAATGGTTCATACCCATGACTTTATATCTATATTCCGCTTCAGCAGCCACAAATAATAAAACAGCACCCTTGGTAGATGCTTCAAACAATGCCCATGGGTATAAACCTTGGTAGAATGCGAGAATACCACCACGGTTCCAGATATGTTTGATAGCTTGTGGCATGGTCAAGTTTCTATTGGCGGCCATGGTAGTCTTGATGACTTCAAGATTTTGACCCAAACTTGTTACTTCGGCAACGTTTAAGGCGGCACCGAGAGCAATGTTGGAGAAACTGATTGGCTTCTTTTCAATATTGTGGGACATGGCAATGGAGGTTTAGACGTTTCTGATAATTCAAAGAAGTGAAATTTTTCAAAAACAAGTGATATGAATTGAAAGTTTTTTCTTTGTCTATTTAAATAAATTTTTCACAATCTCTATCTCTCTCCATTTGGTTATTGATTGAGAGTATCATAAAACAATACCTATATGCACTCCTGAAGTCAGATTGGGCACATCAATTGAACAATGGCCAGTTGGTCCATCAAATGAGGGGAGAGCTGCTTGTTACGTTCAATAACAATAGCCTAGTGGGTATATACGGGTGGAATCAATACCGTGGGGGAACCAGTGTTGGGATTCTAAAAGAAATTGCAATTTCGGATCCGAAATCAGGAAATGACTCACTATAAAAAAAATTAGCTACGGCTATGCCCCTCATCCCATCACCGCGGTAAGACGGTCCCGGGGCCTGAAGTGCCCGTCCCCCTGCCAAAAAAATTGTACTTGGCTCGGACAAGCTTGGGTACTTGATTCCGCTGGGTGCAAATTTTGAGATGATCTGTTACAATGAAAATCTGAGTTAACGGGTTTGTGTTCTGTTTGCTCGAATTTATAATTGAAACATTATTAAAATAAGTTCAAGGGATAGATTCAGAGAAGAAGACTCTACTTCGATCAGTTTTCGGTAGCAGACTCCCGTTGTATCTCATGATTCACGGTTTCATTCTCTATTCTCCCTTCACAAGAAAGATCCCTTTGAACATGCTACTCAACCTAGATTTCACATATAGCAACGCTATTCATATTTTATCATTGTTTTATTCTAGCATTGAAGATCCATAGATGTCCGCTACGTTGGCGATCTTATTTCTGAAGAATATTCAAAATTAGTACAATTCTTCACTTTATGTAAAGGTCAAACCTTAGGGTATGTATGCTAAATCGTATCCTCCAATTTACGTCAAATATTTGAAACAACGATTTATAAACAAAAATACCAATATTTACTTCTTTGCAAGAACAGATATGCAAATCTGTTTCGTGATTCAAAATCAATAGTTGCAGTGAAATACCCCTATCTATGCTACAGTGTTTAAATCATACCACCATTGATATTTTTTCATGAAAGTCATACACCTATACCCCAAGAATGGCTATGTCAATTTTTTTTGGTAAGGCCGCGAGCGTTGTTCTTCTTACTACAAAAACACACACACACACAAATTGCAAATTCAAATGACACTGGGAAAAAAAGAAATTCGTATTTACGGTTACTAAAATTATCTCTCCTTTAATTACTCCAACTTCTTTTCATCTCATATACACTACAGTTACCACACAATCATTCAACATGGGGCTCAAAAAGATGTTTCAGAAGAAGGAGCCAACAGAAGCTGAACTTCGTGAAGATTTAAATCGTGTTGGAATTTCCACCAAATCAGCTAATGTACGTCAAGAGAAATTTGGAGCTTTCAGATCTTATGCTCAAGAAAAGGCACTGGCACGTCCTGGGTATGCTCCTGTTAATCCATATGCTCAACAGCATGGTGCTACGCCTGGGTCAAATCCGTATTCCAACAATCAGGATGCTCAGGGAGGAAGTCCATACGGTGGTCAACAACAGGGCAATAATCCATATGGAAATCAACAACAAGGTAGTAATCCATATGGAAATCAACAACAACAACAAGGGAACAGCCCATATGGTAATTCAAGACAAGCACCTCCGCAAAACCAAGGAGCTTACTCATCAAGACAACCAGCATCGGATCCATATGCCAGAAGAACAACTAGACGTACCATGGAAGATACAGAATCACTTGATTTGAATGCAATTCCAACTAATCAAATGTCTCATCCTAATAGTCGTAAACCAGTACGTCGTCAGCCTGCGTTATACGAAGAAGATTTGAATGCGCTTGACGGCGAGGAGAATTTGAATTTGGATATTGATATGGACTTGCCAGAACAGGAGCAAGTCAATTCTGAGGATGAAGAAGTTGAAGCGATTAAACAAGATATTCGATTTGTCAAACAAGAATCTGTCCAACTGACTAGAAATACTTTAAGAATGGCCCAGGAGGCAGATGCATCAGGTACTAATACATTAGGTATGTTAGGGTCTCAATCCGAAAGATTATTCAATGCTGAACAGAATTTATTGTTGGCTGATACCCAGACCAAGATTGCCGACGAAAAAGTTAAAGAATTGAATAGATTGAATAGATCAATCTTTGTGCCTGCGGCTGGAAACCCGTTCAACAAGAAATCTAGATTGAGACAACAGGAAGAACGAATCAAATCACAAAAAATGCAAGAGAAGTATTTGAAGGAAACTAATAGACAAGAAATGTATGCCAGTGAACAGAGAGTCAAAGCTGGTTTAACTAACAATGCTACCAACAATGAGGTTCATGAGAAATATAGAGGAGAACGTGATTTGGCTGCAGCAAAGAGATATCAGTTTGAAAATGATTCTGAAGATGACGAAATGGAAAAGGAAATTGCTGGTAATTTGGATCAAATTGGACATTATGCAAAGAAATTACATGGGTTGGCTAATACCATGGGACAAGAAGTTGAAAGCCAAAATCAACGGTTGAAGAAAATCGAAGAAGATGCCGATAGATTGGATATTAATGTTCATATGAACAACACCAGATTAAGCAACATAAGATAGGTAGTATAGCTTATTAGGTTTGTACGGTAAATTAATTAATAATGTAATTATTGTAAGTGCATGTTTTTGGAAAAAAAATCGAACCTGAAACCGTATTCAAATTAAAGACCGAAATATCTCTAGAATGGGTCCACAATGAGAGGACAGGAAGAAGATTTCATGTAGACAGTTAGCAATTTGATCAATTGGAGAAATGACGTAAAACGGCCACATAGAATCTCACAACCACTGCTTCTGTTGATCAATTTTCTGTTGTCAAACCATAAAGACAAAATACCAGTATTCTATTTCGAGGTAAGCTTCGCTAAATCAGCATTTTTTTTGTTTAGAACTAGGTAACCATGCAATCCCTTAATCGAAGTATCTACAATATGAAAGGTAAAAAATAACAGGGAATATTTAAAAGAGAAGAAATTATTCCGTGTGTTTTGTTCAGAAATGTCATAGTACAATAGGACATTCAATGTTCCCATCACAATATAATATACGACCACCTGCATAAAAAAGCATTGCAGACATTAATCTCAACTGACATGGCAAGATTTTCCCCTAAATTTCCCAGTAAATCTAAATGATACGATGTTGATAACATGATCCCATCTTCTTTTCAACTGTAGTCGATAATTTTCCAAAAATGAAACCATAGATTTTCCTATCTATTTCTCTGGAGACTCCTGTATATAGATGACCATTATAAATGAACTGATTCGCTAAATAATTACTTTTTAGGCACTGGCACGTGATCTAAAAAACGGTTTTAACCGTTTATACGACAGTGGCTTATCTTTTGTGTAACTTTTTTGGTATGTGTAACATGTAAGAGATTGATGATCTAGTATGCGAAAGGTTATATCAATACAATTTGCTAAAATGTGCGCTATGCTAAGTATAGGGACATTTCTACAAGTACATTTCCGGTTTATTAAAGTAACCAATCATCAAAGGTACGAGAATGAATATTTTTCATGAAACTACCTTGAATATTTCACATGAATTACTTAGATATGAGTTCTCCTCTCTCGCCTTAAGGGCATATTTATATCTTAGTTTATGGTCATTCATATTAATTGAAACGACACTCCTACCTTTTCCGTATCTCCAGTATTCCCATCTACTTCTTTTTTCTATGCTAAATGTGGAAAACTTTAATCTGAGGTTTCATTTTTCTTATATCCATGTAGAATAGAAGTTAAATTTCTCTTGTCTAGTCGTCGCTCTTCTTATTCTTCTCTTGTCATCCACAATAACCTCAATTCTACCTGCTAAATAATTCAGACTTGTACATTTCCTAATTTGGTTGTCAGATAACACACATCTGGATAATTGCTATAATACTCCAATTCTCCTTTTAAACTTCTTCCGTTATTGTTCAAACTGATCAAAAATAATAAAACCCAAAAAAGAAATTAAACCCAAAAAAAAAAAAGAAAAGTTGAAAAAATTGAAAAATTAAAAAAATAAAAAAAAAATAAAAAATCGTAAAATAAAATTTTTCAAATCCCATTTATAAACGATCTTATTTCTTCCTTCCTTCTTTTTTTTTCAATTCAATTTGAGTTCTTTCCCTTTTCTGTTAAGCACTTGCGTTTCACTTTAGACTCTCCAATGTCAGCTACTACCGCTTCCGGATCCATCACTTCCGGATCATCTACTACATCAACCACTGTTAACAAGAAAGGTAATGTTGCTACTTTACAACAAGTAGACACTAATTTAACTGCCGTTGACACATATGGTAACACATTTAAAGTTCCTGATTACAGTATCAAGGATATCTTAAGTGCCATTCCATCTCATTGTTATGAACGTAGACTTTTACAATCATTCTCATATGTTTTCAGAGATATCTTTTGCATGTTAACTTTAGGGTTCCTTGCTAACAACTACATTCAATATTTACCAAATGTTTATTTAAGAGGTGCTGCTTGGGCATTGTACATTTGGTGTCAAGGTTTATTTGGTACTGGTATTTGGGTTATGGCTCATGAATGTGGTCACCAAGCCTTCTCTGACTATGGATGGGTTAATGACTTGACTGGTTGGGTCTTGCATTCTTACTTAATGGTTCCATATTTCTCATGGAAGTTTTCCCATGGTAAGCATCACAAGGCTACTGGTCATTTGACCAGAGATATGGTTTTCGTTCCAAAGACAAAATCACAGTTTTTAGAAGCTAGAGGTGTTCATGATTTAGAAGACCTTGTTGCTGATTCTCCAATCTACACTTTACTTCAATTAATTTTCCAACAAACTTTTGGTTGGATCGGTTACTTGATCTCCAATATTTCTGGTCAAAAGTATGCTGGATACACCTCATTTGGTTCTGTCAATCACTTCAACCCTAATTCCCCAATCTTTGACAAGAAGGACTACTGGTATGTTATCTTATCTGACATTGGTCTTATTATCCAAACCGCTGTCTTATACAACTGGTACCAAACTTTTGGTCTTTTCAACTTCACCGTTAACTACTTCATCCCATACTTATTGGTCAACCACTGGTTAGTCTTCATTACCTTCTTACAACACTCCGACCCAAGTATGCCACATTATGAAGCTCATCAATGGAACTTTGCCCGTGGTGCTGCCGCCACCATTGATCGTGAATTTGGTTTCGTAGGTAAACACATCTTCCACGACATTATTGAAACCCACGTTTTACATCACTACGTCTCTCGTATTCCATTCTACAATGCCAGAGAAGGAAGTGAAGCCATTAAGAAGGTTATGGGTGAACACTATCAACACAGTGACGAAAACATGTGGGTTTCATTATGGAAGTCAGGTAGATGGTGTCAATATGTTGATGGTGATAATGGTGTTATGATGTATAGAAATGTTAACGGGTTCGGGGTCGATCCAAAGAAGAAGACTCATTAGAAATCCTAGTTCTTGTATATATTTATTAGTTAGATATACAGTCTTATTTGTTCATGAAGTTTAGATTATATATATGTTAAAGTGTAGTATTGTCATTGTTCCATTTGAAATGGGATAAAAAAAAGCTTAGATTTCTTATCAACATGGATCTTAAAAAATATTTTGCGTTTATCTCTTGGAAACCAAATTGCGAATTTTTAATTTAACCTTATTTAGTAATTTCCATAACGGAAAATATAGAAGGAATTTACTACAGTACACACCTTAATTAAGTTGTTGCAAATTACAAATTTGGTTGCTTTCAGGTTGAGTTTTTGCAACCAAGAAATATGAGAAATATTTCGGTTCTATCAAACAAGTAGCAGGATTTAGAATAACAATTTTTTTTAAAGTATATACTATATAACAGAATCCACTCAAAGCGAAATCTACATCTGTATAACTAGTCCCTGAAGGACTATCTCCGTAAACAAACCACTCGTAAGCAATCAAAAAACATAACCAATAATGACAGACTTCCGCATACAAGCCTCTTTTTCTTAGGCAACTACATAATTAGATAGCTTCAAAGTTGCAAATTGCCAGTCTATCTTTGTAGTCAATTTAATGTTGGGGAACAAATTGTTCCTTGTGATCCAGATATTGTGGAAGCTGAGAAGGAGGAGGGTAAACTGGTTGTTCATGTATCGCATCTCCACCTGCTGGGTGCTGTTGCTGCGAATAATACGTTTGTTGCATCATTGGCGGAGCCGGGCTATATCCTTGTTGACCAACTGGGGCATAGCCCATCTGAGGCTGCTGAGGTGGAATAACTGGGGCATAGCCCATCTGAGGTTGCTGAGGAGGTGGAACAACAGCAAACGTGGATCCTTGTCGATCTGCTCTTTCCCTGTCTTTGATGATGATATATATAGCATGAAATAAACCAGGATAATAAAAGAGAAGTGTCAATAAAATATTAATGAAGACAGCTGAGGTGCATCCTCTTTGCAAACCGACAGCCAAAGGCGGCATGAACAATGAGATAATTATGTAAAGTGCATCTGTACTAGTTAAACCCATTCTTCAGTGATATATCAATTGATATAAGAATTCAAGGAGAGAATTTTTGAAAAATTTCTAGTTATCATAAATTCTTTTTATATCCCCAACTTATAAATTAATTGAAATTCCTGTCAGTGAGTGACTATCCAAATATTTTTTAAAGGGTTAGAATACCGTAAATTTATAAATAGTAATCATGTCATTGTGAAATTGGATTGAACCATCCAAGCCTATTTTCTTCTAGACTTGACCCCACTCCCTTTTTCATATAGTTGATATTAGTTTGAAAGTTTTATTGTTCGTAAAGAATGTTTTGTAATTACGTCATACGTTTCAATATGTTCCTTAAATGCAAATTAGTTGCTATCTGATTCTCAATTTGAAGTAGAGTTTACAGAATGTACGATTACCAAAAAGAATGTACGATTATCAAAAATATTGTTTAGCATTCAATTTTTCTACAGGAAACTCATCATGAGATGGTGTTCGTATACTATAACGATTATTGCTGTTTCTAGACCTAAAATATGTAAACTATATACTTAGAGTATTGGCAAAGCAAGGAACTATATTTAAAAAGGTATTTCTGTAATTGTCTTGACAGTAAATTTGAACTCATTCCATCCAATTCCTGGTCAATCCCTGTTCAATTAAAACTTTACATTCGAAATATGAAATCCAATACACCCAAAATGACCAAAATATATACACATCTGTAATCATTATTTTCGGGAGATGGACATTCATAGTAACTATTCATCGAGTATAGAAAATGGCGTTGTACGTGCATATGAAAATCAGCCAATCTCTATTGTTAAACAGACAATATCAAACAGTCGTCTGAAAGACAGCGTGATCATCTTGAGTTCCTCTGCCATTTGGAAACGCTTTCACAAGTTCTTGATATACCAATTTCGAGAGCTGAATATTCTATTCTCTTATTCGTCTCGTTGTATAATGTTCAATTGGCCAAAGGTGCGATCTTTTTCAGTATTGCAGAAGCATTGCAAAATTATTGGCTGCACAGTGTTTTTTGAAACGCTGACCAAATAATGACATAGTAGCATTTTCATCATAAATCTAGCCCCTTCTCGGTTAAACCTAAATTCATTACGGGGTTGTTTCGACGTATCCATTGAAGATGAATTCAATGAACAATAGAGTTGATATGGCTGCAAAAAACCAAACATATTTTAGAGTATGAGTTAAAATAGTGCTTTGATATTCACGTCTAAAGCATGAAGCTTCCTATGCTTACCGAAGCTAATTCCACTTCCCCAAT
>LQHL01001843.1:38008-57820 GCA_001655755.1 Hemisphaericaspora haegerdaliae
AAAATGATGAACCTTAGATAGACACTGCAATTAGTGATTAAACTATATAGACTTCTTTATACTAAATGTAAAATCGAGACATTGCTTTACCAGAAGGGAGACAACCCCCAATTTCCTCTAGATTACAACTGTTAGATGTATATTTGGAGTGATATTTTATTAGAAGTATCACAAAAATCTTTTACTAGGAAATTCGTGACAGAGACAGAAAGAGGAGCTTGGATTAAAACATAACCTAAAATTCTGAAAAGAAACGAATAATGACATATACGGTCATAGTAAGTTGCATTCAGCCACTTTGGTCATTTTAATATACGGATTTCTTGGGTAAATTGACAAGTACCGTGATTCTGCACAGCCTGAATGTAAATCATTCATTTTCTGAAGCAATGGCAATGTCAACGTAATGCACATAAGCCAAAGAAAAGATTTTTTCTGTTGAGTGCGAAAGCGTCACCACACATTAAACTGTAAAGCAAATTTACTTGAGGCAATGATCCAGGCTGAATTGTTCAAATTATTTTTAATTATAATCATGGATCATTTATGTATCAACGAAAGCAGAATATATAAATAGACCGAGAAAAAACCTCCATGAGACAACCAACGAATACTTTGATACTTACTAAGCTAGATAAACAAACACTAGCAGAGCCGTCAACCCTACTTTCATTTATCTCACAGAAGCATAGTAATTATTTGGTAGAGTTAATTGTATTATTTCATTTATCAAGAATACTAATCATCTGTGAATCTACTGCCATTGCAAGTGAATTATATAATACACTCAGTACATCTCCACAGTGGAATTCAATTAAAGTATCTTATAGTTTGAGGGACAATCCTTTTAATCTTAAGCAATCAGATTTGACCATCAAGCAAGAAATTAAAGAAGACATGGAATATTTAGAATTACCTAACGAAGCAGGTTCAAGAAGATTTTTAATATCGCCGCCGTTATCACCGCCCGCAGAATGGGATCACTGGGATAAAGTAGAAGAGGGTCCTAATGCTAAGACTCTATACTCACCTGAGGAATTATCTCATTTGCTATGGGAAAGACTCGGAGGGTTTGATAGTGAATTCGTTAGAAAATACCAACACGAAGAAGAAACAAATGGTAATGCTAACAGATGCACCATAGAAAGAAACAGTACAGTCAATATAAAGAGAGAGCCGGAGTTGTTGTTTCAAGACATTGAACAAGTTGGTGTACCAGCTATCATTCTAGATACTACCAACAATGCTGAGTATGACCCCGAGGAAAGTTCTTCCCTGGTATCACCAATACGAACACCGACGTCCCTTCCTAAGACAGCAATGCCACCTCCTTTAGAATAGAAAGAGTAGTGGTGGTGATTGAATTGCTTAACCCACCCAGTGCATTAATTTGGTATCGATTATGTGCAGGAAAACAATAATTTTTTTTTCACTTCCTCTGTTCTGATTTAATGAGATGAGATGTAGATTCTTTTCTACATTTTATAATTGATAACCTAATAGATAGAGTAACATACACATCGATGGCCAGAACAAGATCAAAGGGAGTTTCTTCCCCTATTGCAACCAAAGTAGTGAAAGCTTCTCCAAAAGTAAAAAGTACCAAAACTAAGAAAACAGCCGAAAAGGAAGAAGAATCTACCTCTGTTATTCCATCAACCGTGACTAGTAAAGCTATTTCGGAATTAGTAAAGTATGGAGAAAGACAAACTGAAGCAAAGCAATCAGAGAAGCAAAGTTTATTTGAAGACGAAGATACATCCAGTGACTATAACTTATATCTCACAATAAATTCTAAGAAATTCTTTTCTTCCAAACCAGAATTCAAACCGAAATTAATCACGTTAAACAAAACCTTGTACGATTTATCAGAAGTCAAAACATGCTTAATTATTCGTGATCAATTAGTCACCACCACTGAACAATTAGAGGCACTCGAAAATGAAAACTTACCAACCGTATCCCAAATCCTCCCGCTTACCACCCTCAAGACTGAATACAAAAATTTCGAAAAACGTCGTCAATTCTATTCTTCATTTGACATTTTCTTAGTTGATGACGCATTAATGAACTTAATGCCTACTTTATTAGGTAAGATCTTTTACGGTAACGGAAATAAAAAAGTCCCTGTTCCAATTAGAATTGCATCCACTACTAATAAGAAAGAATTATCATTGACTACTTTAAAAAACCAGTTGAATAAGGTGTTACAATCTACCTATTATTTGCCTCCTCAAGGTACTACTGTCTCTATCAAGATTGGATCGGTCAAAACTTATTCTCCTGAAGAATTAACTGCCAATTTGAATAATGTTGTTGATTCTTTTGATGTCAAGACCGTTAAAAGTATTTTCTTGAAGACTACCAATTCCCCTGCATTACCATTATATTACGCTGAAGAATTATACACCGATGAAGATGTTGCAGCTGCAAAGGAAGAAGTTACCACAGAAGAAACAGAAGAAGTTAAGTTGTCAGCATTCGAAAAGGGATTGTTAGAATTAGGTGACGTCGAATCAGTTACAAAGATTATCGGTAAGAAATTGGGTGAGAAGGCAAAGAAAGAAAAGAAGCCTGTCAAGGGGAAAGTTTCTAAGAAATAGTTTATTCATGTTAGTTAGCATATATAGATAATTAGCAGGACTTTGTATATTATTCATCTTTAGTTTCATTTTGTTTAGACCAACTTTGTCACCGCACTGGAAGGACACCATCCCCCTTCTATTGGGGTCACCAATATTCCATAATCGAAGTTCAATTGATTAAGATCAACAACTATGATCACAAAAGTAAATGGTAGCGCTAACATTCACTTTCAAGTGAAACTGAAAAATGCTCGATTACTTTTCTTTTAATCCTTGATATCATAAATCATCCGTGCTTTAAATGTGGATCGTGAAACACCAAGGGGATCTGTTAGGAGGTATGTACCCTCCCATTGGGGTATTCGAAACTGTTGTGAATGTAATTGACAACCAGAAATACTAATATCATATACTAGATATCCGGCCACTTACGACAAGTTCGAAATATATAGTTGGACGTGACACCGATGTTGATTTCACATTTACGAGTCCTAAAGCCTCAAGACACCAATTAGAGATCATAACGGGGCCATATACCAATTCGACAACTACAACTTTGAAAGTTAAGATACTCTCCAGGGCAAAAACCTATATAAATGGGGAGATTTACAAATTGGAGAAAGGAGGATCAGTCCAAGAATACAATTTCACAAATTTGAACGAGATAGTGATCGAAAGTGTCTCGAAAGATGCTGATGAGACCGATACACCAATCATTATCAAATGGCACGATTTTAATATATTCCCTGGGATGCGTTCCTCAGTTCTAGACGCCCTAACAGATTCTATTGATCTACATATTGTCGATAATATAGATTCAGCAACGCACTACTTTACAAATAAAGAGATGGATGATGTAAATATGAAGATAGCTTTGAGGAGGGGGATACCAGTGTTGAATAATCGATGGTTTCAAGCTATGTTGGATGATCCAAGCAACGTGAAAAGCTGGCTTTTGGAGTTGAATTGTGAAAAGTATTTGCCAAGTGGAGATCCATTGCTATTGCCCAATCAAGACAGATTAAATTTATTTGACTCCATACAAGTGTTTTCATTCGAGAACGTGGAATGGTTGGAAAATGTGTCGGTTATTGAGATTGACGATGTAAGTGGCCAGATAAGAGATAAATTAACAAATGAGAAGTTCATCTTGATAAGTCAGAAGCAAATTGAACAGTTCAATGTTGTGAGCGAAGAAGATGTATGGAAAGCTCTTAAACTGTGCTCCTTGGGTGAACTACATATAAACACAAAACAAGAACTAGTAGAAAAACTGGAACAGCAGCAAAAACCAAAATCAAATGTGCTTGTGTTGGAAACACCTCCTTTGAAACCAAAGATGCAAGTGGAGGAAACACCATCGCTAAAAAGATCAGTCACACCAGAAATTACGACTAGTCGCCCGTTACCAAGGAAGAGACGAAAGTATGAAAAAGTTGATAAGTTGCATTTCTTCTCCTTAGGACCACAGAGCCCAGAGTCAACTCCAAAGGAACAGGAACAGGAACAAGAACAAGAACATCCAGAAGCATCAAATTCTCCACAACCGGTGTCGATCCCTGTTTCAGAGATTATAGCATCACAGGATATATCCCATGATAAAGAGAGTGAGATTAGTAGCACAACTGCCGAAATTGAAGAGACCGCTTTAAATCCCCCTTCTCCTCTCGCGTTTTCAGAAGCGGAATCAGTAGTAGAAGTTTCAGGAATCCATGGAGATAGCAGGAAGAGACACGCCGAGGAGATAGGCAATCCCAATAAACCTCCAAAAATCCCCAAATTTGTCCCAAAGGTCTCGCTAGTGGATGCCATTAAACAAACACGTGCCAAATCTATTCGTGATATCAACCAAGAGCTAGGTATCTTGGATGAGGTAGAATATGCTGAGGAAATACAAGAAAATTTGTCAAATCTAGCCATTGTTGAAGTCGTCGATATCCTGATTAGAAAGAAATCTCCTCCAATTGAGATGGAGAATGAGAAATATGAGGGTAGAAAGAATTTTAAGAATTTCAAGAAGCATACAAAGGTAAAATCTAACTTTACGAGATCGTTCGTTCCATTGTCTACAGTATCTATAGATAACGAAATTGTTCTTTCCTCACACGCTACTTCCAATGGCAGGAACATAGCTACAGAATTTGATCTGTATATGGGAGAGGTTAAGGGGTTTGCACCAGAGGAACCACCTTTGTTCGTCGAGGAGTCAGAGGATGAAGATGATGTTGGACTGCTCTCAGTATTTAGGAATGAAAGCAGAGCTGCTCCTCTGCAGGAAAGACAAGTGAGTAGTCGTAATGAGTTGGGAGCGGATGAGCATAATGATGACGATGACGACGACGATGACGATCAACCTCGGTTTGGATTTAGTAGACGTAGATAAATTTATATAATTCCACAGAATCCAAGTCTTCTAAAATATGTTATGTGAGTTTGTAAATAGTTTTGAGGGATAAGCCGGAATATAGAAAAATCTTTGGCTATACATATTTCATTATCTCCAGTAATACAGTCAACCACTTGAGTCATATCTGGCGAGGTATTTCCAGATGAACAATTTAAATATATTTGGTTATCGAATTGATGATAGGTATCAATAATTGTACTTCGAGGAATAACAGTGACGATATCATCTTTATGAATGACTCTTAAGTACTTTCTGCCGAATAGTCCATGTTTTGCCTCGATTTCGCTACCCAAACCCGTGTCTGCCCACTCCGTAAAACGCTCGTTGCCAATTAATGGTTGCCCGAATGTAATCAATGACAATTTATCATAACCCAAATCAAGGTAATGTAATCCCAAGAATATCGCCACACTTCCGCCTAAAGAGTGTCCTAATATGACTAATTCATAATCATCTTCATCTTTCAATTCCTCCACAATATATTGATGCAACAATGTCAAGCTCCTAGAATAATAATTATGAAATCCCTTGTGGACTTTACATTTATGTCCACAAAATGGTAAATGCAATCCTATATTGGAGTAGGGAATCATATCCACTTTCATATCAGTATAAGTATCTGTAAACGATTTTGTTCCTCTCAATGAGACAATAACCGTCTTGCGCGGTTTTGTCAAGTTATAATGAAATATATCGTTGTATGTAGTGGCAATGTACCCAGCGACTGAATCTTCAAAATACCATTGATAGACCAAGGTCATATTAGGAAATGTCTTTTCACAATCAAGGTTACAGTTGAAAGGTTCCTCAATACCATGGAGGGGTGATATACAGTATGATATGTCAATTAGATGGGCGTAGGTAAATAGATTGGTGTATATATCCTTATCTATTGTTGATGGTGTGAGAGTCCCAAACGTAATTGAATCTTCCAGAAAAATGTGAAGCGATTGGGATAAGTTTGTGAAAACAAGAAGTAGTTGAAGTACCAATAACATAAATGGTCGATGCATGTGTTTCATTTTAATCTTCTCGATGTTCTACTTGAAAGTAGTGTACAGATGTGATGATCTGTGGAGAAAGATAAAGAAGTCATCTTTCCGAGAGATTATTTTTTCTTTTGAGTTTGCGGTTGAAGCGTTGCATTTTTTTTTCCTTTAAGAAAATGTTTTTTGCAGCTATTAATTGAAACCAGCTATTAGTTGAAACCAAAGTAAACTAAATTCACAGGATTTAGTTATCTATCAATGTACTATCAAAATCATAGAATGATAAGAAATCGAGAATCTTAATTACCGTGATTGCCATTCCAATTCCCAAGAACACAGCCAAGAATATATGCAACTTACCAACAATTAGTTTGCTTATAGATGGGAAAAGGCGAACTAGTCTTATGAAAAAAGGTAAAAACCAAATAAGGATAGGTAAGAATAGTATCGCAATAATAACCCGATAGCCAAAATGGAAACTTCTCGCAAGAACTTCAAAGTAAGGTTTAGCATGGTCTATTATTTTACTGGGAAACAGGGCAATTTCCAAAGTTATTGATCGGACGAAATTGAATCCTTTTCGTAATATCTTTGTTCCAAGGTTTACCAATTCAATCACTTTGTTCAATTCGTTGTTTAATTTACTAATGCTGGCTTCTGTTTGGTTTATTTTCATGTCTATCTTAGACAATGAATTGTTCAATAGGAGTTCAAATGCATTGATGGAATTAAAAGCAGCTAGACTTAATTCATCAACAAACTTATTAGCAATATCTTGAATAATTAACAGACTATGATTTTCAATATACTTCCTTTGAAGTTCGAAATCCTCTACGGTCTTTCCTACTAACAGGTTTAATGATATCAATTTGAATTCGGAATACTGTATTTGATTTTGTAGAGTTTGTGTTAGTTCACGTGAGATAGACCAGAACTGATTTGTATTCTCTATAATTTTGTCTATATTGTTTAACAGATGTTCCGATTGTTTTATGATTTTCTGATTCAAATTAATCATATTAGCTTGCTGATTACTAATTTCGTTTCTATTCTGTAACATTAATTCACGAGCATCCTTAATCTCCTGAGTAAAATAATTCAAATGTTTCAGTATTTGATTAA
This sequence comes from Hemisphaericaspora haegerdaliae, assembly GCA_001655755.1. Taxonomy (NCBI): domain Eukaryota; kingdom Fungi; phylum Ascomycota; class Pichiomycetes; order Serinales; family Debaryomycetaceae; genus Hemisphaericaspora; species Hemisphaericaspora haegerdaliae. Next base: position 45,112 of record LQHL01001843.1, read on the forward strand.
CGTTGGTATCCACTCCCTGATAGCTGTCCAGAAGAACTGTTAAAGCAGTCAGTAGCGTAATTTCAAAATTTTCCTTGAACTTACCCATCTCCTGGTTAAATTCTTGCCGTTCTCTTTCCCTGTCCCTCAAAACTTCATCCACCACCCTCAATATTTCTTCAAACTTCTCTCTAATTATATTCTGTACTTCTTCAGAATACTTCAGACTCTTGACCATTTCTGTATACAATCCGCGATATATTTCGGTAATGTTCGCATAAACTGCCAAGATCTGATCTTTCTGGTAGGGCAAACTTGCTTGGTGACAAACTTGTTTCAAATCCCTATAGTTTCCACTAAAGCTTGTCCAATACTGAGGAGACTTCTCTAATGCCTGTATACACCTTTCCACATTTGCTTTCCTTATGCTAGCTGCACAGTCTAGAGGATATCCTATGCCTGAGTTTTCAAATTCACATATGGATAACTCAACAGCTATTTCTCTTTGTTGGATAGGACTAAGCGATTCAATACCTTCAGTGGCACATTGTGGTAGAATGCCGATCAAGGCTTGTTTCGAACAGTCGTTTCGCCAGGTGGTTAAGTAGTTGAAATCTTGGAAACTTGTGGCTTGTTGGATGTCACTAGCTGCAACACTCGTTTCAGCATGCCATAAAATAGTTAATATTATAATATTCAATAAATACATGCCAATTTGAGGAGTTTGTGATATAAATAAGCATTCTGAAAATAATGTCTTCTGGACTATTTTCACATTTTTATAGTATGTGGCTAAATGTAGACCTCTTTATTGAAACATACTTGAAACGTAATCCTTGGGTTGGTAGCGCGATATGATCTCTCTGAAAATTACCAAGAAATCAGCAAGGGTAATCATCATTGTTACCAATTTTACTTATTTTTAAATGAATCAAGAGAAGTTCCGAGTACAACTCAAAATCCAATATGAAAGTTTTCATTAAGCAATAACCAACAGGTGATCTCTATGATAAAGTCTTTGTTTCAATTTCACTCCATAAATACTTTATTTAGAAAAAAAAAAATTTTTTTTTTGGTCTTGTCTCAATATTGCAATTGAAAAATTGAAGATCAATGATGATCGTACAACAAAGTATCCTGTGAAGAACTCATACCCCTAACACCAAAGTCATAATGTACAGAGTCAAGTTGATACGATCCATATCCAAACGTTCATACACTCAACAGACTCAAAAGATTCCAGACTTTCTGTTCTTGCCAAATGAGTCTAAACACATATTTGAGCAGGAGAAACTCACCATTGAAGAAAATATAGCAGCTATTCCACCAAGGCCAACTTTTGAAAATGAGCAGAAGAAAGTCTACGAGATTATTAATCCTGAGGATGTCTCTGACTTATTCACAAAACTCGACATGACTGATGTAATCGTATCAAGATTCTCGAAGGATAGAGTATTGTCTGGCGATCCTTTCCATACATTGATTCCAAAAGATAGCACTAAGCGTATTCAAAATGTGAAGTTACCGTTTGCAAATATTACCCAGACTTGGGGTTATATATTCAATAATCAGATCAAGAAACTTGGAGATATTCATCCCAAGAAGGGCCTTCATTTATACGGATCAAAAGCGATCGAGAAGAAATTGCATCCGATATATGACGCACACGCAGGAGATTATGCTGGATTCTTTAATGAAGTGAACGCATTCAAGAACAGTGAGAAGAAATTGAATGGAAAGTTTACTCCGTTAGACTATTTAAGTTTGGTAACGGTCGAAATGACCTGTAGCTATGTTCTCAATCGACAAGATATCCAATCCAATCTTGAGGAATTATCGAAATTCATAGCATTTATTAATGAGCATATCGACTCATTTACTATAAAAGGCTTGAACGAAACATTAGATCAAGTGGGTGGTATCATAGACAAGTGGGGATATGAAAGTGAATTGGAAATTGTTGGAGAACTAATTAGAACAGCTACTGAATTTCATCCTGATACGATTCGTCTGTTACAACCAAGCACATTGGATATATTCTCATATATTTTGGCTAAATCAGGGGATACGCTGTTAGCTTTGGAAATCCTGAAATCGTTGATTCAATCGCATTCTGTATGTCCTAGCGATAGGACCTTAATGACTGTGTTTGAGAAGTATCAGAATGATGATCCAATTGAAACTACTAGAGAGTTAAGTTTCTTAAAGCCAGCTATCTTTCATCGAGGTGTTGATATCTATTCCTTTAAATTGTTATTAAGCACAGTTAGAGATTTGTATGATTTAAACAAGTTATTGCTGTTTGTCAATTCCAGTACTAAAGGTGTGGCTGTTCTTGAAAAGTTCCAATTATTGATCTTTCTTACCTTAAAGAAGGTTCAACAGTCTGCTGACTTGTCAGTTGTTGACAAACGTTTACAATTAGCTCAATTGGTAAGAATGTTTAAAGCTAAACACATCAAATTAAACGATCGATCACTACAATTCCTCAATGAAGAATTCACTTCTTTGAAGGACACAATCAACTTGACAGCATTAAAAAATTTGTAACAATTGTATATATTCTAATAATTACCCATATAATTTATATAAATATCATCGTAGATCTCTCAATGGGATATCATTTTGGGACTCTCCGATATTAGAATTAATTGAATATTCATCTAAATTATCGAATGGAGATCCTCGAGCCTGCATACTGTTTAAACTTAATGTATCCTGATCAGATTGTCTATTCGAACGAGCATCATGATTATTGGCAGTACTGTAAAACCCGTCTGTGAAAACATAGAATCCATCGTCACTGGAATTATCATTCCACCCAAAATGATCAATTACATTCTTCCTCATCATTCTCATATCATCGTTCGCATATGTTTGTGTATCATCGAAGAACTTACGGGAGGATATGGATCTCTTGATGAAACATAACATCGTGGTAGTTAATGCCATCGAAACAACAGGAATTAATTGTAGCCAACCCAAATAACTCAAATGAGGAACAAACAATAAAATATCCGCAAGAAATCCAAGTAAACTGGTTAAGAAAGAAAACAAAGTCATACTCAACATAATATTCAAAAATGGAGTTAAATCTCGCCTCTTGGCCTTGTGCTCACTATCGTTCGACGACACAACTTCAAGTGATTGTTTCAGATTTAATTTAAGCGCCTTTCCATCCAAATAATGGACAACCAAGAAGAGTATGATGACAACCATCAATATACTTGAAAAGCAAAATGCCAACACATGAACCACCAATAACTTTGATATAGTATATGTAACATTCGACGGTAAAACAATTCCATCATCATACCCATAGTCTGAATTGCTCATGAAATCACTAAATGAAGAATTCACGCTCGGATATCCAATCATCGGCTCTGAACATGCACGATGTGTCATATCACAAATTCCAAATACCCCATATTTAAAATCTCGGAAACTAGACAAATAAATATTCAAATCAAGTGATGTGATGGGAACTGATATGACTGGTAATAACTGGATAACCCAACATACTGTCACTAGTCCCAATAACGCCAGTAGTTCCTTGTACATAATATATGTTTTATTGCATAATACGGACAGTCCAGTGGTACTATGCAAAATGTCTCTTTGTAAAATGATTATTATAGAATTGAATGTCACACAATTTTGAGAATTTGCTTACCAAGAAAAATCCCATCTCTCACGTGACTAGAAGAATCTGATTATATGGTAAGAGTTCAAAGAATATGAAGAAGGATACTTATGATTTAGTAAAGGCTATCCTAATGGAAATTGGGTAAGGTCTATAGGTAGTGGCAGAGTTCTAAAAGGTATAGAAAGAAGTGCTTCTGCAGGAAAGAAGAACCATCCCTGTTTTCATGTTTGCCACTTCAAGGTGAACATAAATTCTAATTAAACTAATTCTGTGTTATCTATTTGTCTTTCAAGGCTGTAAACGTTTACGTCTTAGTAAAGAGTTGCTAAATGAAACAGCCAGCCATTGGAACTTCGATAAACATTCGATGCTTTATTGAATGTCTTACAAATAGCAACCATATATCTTAATTTCGTTTTATATTATATTATCTTCTGGCTTATCTAATAGTGATTCGGTTCATATCAATTTGTATTAAGTCATGATTAGGGTACTTCAGCGATACTCTTTGGTGTTGCCTTTGTGTATGCCGTAACCGGCATAGGATATAAAAATTCACGTGATTTGACAACATTTCGGTTTCTTCCCAATTAGGATACAATTATTATCCCGAAGTTTTTCACCTTCATTATGAGATTCATCTTCATGAAGAAAGTTCAGAAGTTTACTTTATCTCTCTTAATTTTGTTGTTATCCATAATATCACTCCGTAGTATATTTAATTGGACTGCAATAAGATCAATATCGAGAATGTCAGCAGTTCATCCATACGCTAAAGAATTGGAGATTGCGACCTTGGCAGTCAAGAGAGCATCTATCTTGACCAAAAAATTAAGTGATTCGCTCCAGAATCTTCAAAAATCTGGAACTATTACTAAGGATGATAAATCGCCTGTTACAGTTGGTGACTTTGCTTCTCAAGCCATTGTTAATTATGCCATCGGTTTGAATTTCCCAAATGATGAAATTGTTGGAGAAGAAGATTCAGAAAGTCTTAAGGAAGATGGCGGCTCTGAGATAAGCTCCAGAATCTTGGAATTAATCAGGGAAGTTCAAAGCGAAACTAGTAGCTATAATGACAAGCTTGGACAATTGGATTCGATTGATCAAGTTTATGACAGTATTGATAAAGGTAATTCCGAAGGTGGTTCCACGGGCAGATTTTGGGCATTGGATCCAATTGATGGAACTAAAGGTTTTCTTAGAGGTGATCAATTTGCAGTCTGCTTGGCTCTTATTGAAAATGGAAAAGTTGTTCTCGGTGTGATTGGTTGTCCTAACTTGCCTGAAACAGTTTTTTCAAATACTGAGTATTCGGGTATTGTGGGTGGATTGTATTCTGCCATTACAGGAGAAGGGTCATATTATACTCCTTTGTTCACTCAATCTGAATTTCTCCCGTTGAATAAACAAACTCGTATCTCAATGACAACCCATTCTACGCCCGATAAGTTAAAGGTCGTTGAAGGTGTAGAAAAGGGACATTCCTCCCACTCTACTCAATCCCAAATCAAGAGCAAGTTAGGCTTTAATGCAGATACTGTCGCCCAGCAAACTATCAATTTAGATTCCCAGGTAAAGTACTGTGTCTTAGCTAGTGGGCAAGCCGATATCTATTTAAGATTGCCTGTGAGTGACACGTATCGTGAAAAGATCTGGGATCATGCAGCTGGTAATGTATTAATTTACGAAAGTGGTGGCCAGGTAGGAGATATCACTGGAACACCGCTTAATTTTGGTACCGGAAGAACCTTACAATCAAAAGGAGTAATTGCTGGTAATAAGCAAGTATTTGATAAAGTGATCAATGCTGTGCAAGAAGTATTGAATTAGTTGTACTCTATAAATCTATATATTACTATTCGTTAACGTTAATTTTATTTCCTCCTATAATGTGAGGAGCAATTTCTTGTAGCCATGATAATTCAATAGCTGAGCAATTTCTTGCATATCCCTTCATGGTATATACGTATTCAATATACATTACTGCATCCAAGTTTGCTTTACCGAAAAGTGAAGATGATGGATGTATCGAGATTAATTGACCAGTGTTGAAAGTTCTGAATGATCTGTCTGGCATTCCAACTGCTGTGTTAGTAATGTATCCTTTTAGGAATGATTTCAAAATCGCAGGGATATCCAATGATCCTTGTACGGAGAAATCATCATTTTCTACATCATGCTTCTCGTCAAACTGCGATTTTAGTTTCACAAGTTCTGCTTCACGTTCTTCTGAAGTCAAAGTATCATCCTGTCTCACTGTGGCCAACATATAGTCCTTCAATTGATTTCTCACTTTGGTAACATTCTTGAAACCTTTAAAGCTAAAGCTCATATCACTACACCATGATTTGCATTCACTTGAATTGAGATCCATTAACTCCTTAAAAGTTTGAAAGTATTCGTAAACACATATCAAATCTCCATATTTGGCTCCTAACGGACAATATGCCCTTCGCTTGAGGTTAACTTCATCCCTCGATTCACCAGTCACATTCAAAATCAAATTATCTACTGACAAACAACTAACAATATCAACCACGGGACCCAACACTCCCATCTCGGCCGCAGTCAATAATACAACCGATAATTGAGGCTGCAATGGCAAGATACTCATCTTATATCCTAGTCTCGTAATGTGACCGGAATCATTTAATGCACCCAACATATATAACGAATTCAAAGCTGACAAAATTGCTTCTTGACCCGGATACTCCAACCATGTCCAATTCAATAGATCATCAATTCCTAACTTTTTCAAAGTTAAAATCGGTAATATGATATCATTTCGTTTGATTTCGGACTCTTGTTGTTTGGGCAATCCAGAATACACCACTTCAGGGTATAAACGATATACTTTACCAGGGCATTCTCTCCCGGCTCTACCTGCTCGTTGACGTGCAGAAGCTTGTGAAATAGGTGTGGTTAATAATGTTGAAAGGCCAAGATTGTGTTTCCAAACTTTCACTTTTCTCAAACCTGAATCGACAACGTATTTTACTCCTGAGACAGTAATGGATGTTTCAGCGATGTTCGTTGCTAAGATGACCTTTCTTCTTCTAGGTGGTAGTGATTCGAAAATTTTGGATTGCTGCGATGGTGAAAGCGCGGCATAAAGAGGTAATGGAACAATTATGGGTGCTTGTTTCGGTAATTGGGGTGCAAGCTGTTCCAAGACTTTCACGCAATTGTCAATCTCTTCTTGACCAGCTAGAAAGCATAGGATATCTCCTTCGGGTTCAGTGACATTAATTTGGATAATTGTCCTGATCATAGTGTCAACTATATCGTCGTTATCATCAGCTAGATATAATTGAGTAACCGGATACATTTTCCCTTGAACAAATAAGATTGGAGCTTTGTCAAAGAATCCACTGAACAACTCGGCATTTAAAGTAGCTGACATAACAACTATCTTTAAGTCATTCCTTTTTCCACTGTTAACTAACAGCTTCAAAAACCCCATTATCAAATCTGTCAATATGGTTCTTTCGTGGGCCTCATCTAGTATAATTGTAGAATATTTAGTCAAGTTACTATCTAACATGATCTCTCTTAACAACATACCGTCAGTCAAATACTTCAACTTTGTCACATTATGCAGTGTCATATTGGTGAATCTGACTTGGTACCCAACTTCATGCCCTAACTTACAACCATATTCTTCGCTTACTCTTGATGCCAAGCTTGCAGCTGCAACTCTTCTAGGTTGTGTGACTCCGATCATCTTCCCCTTCGGTGTTATATCCATAAGGAATTGAGGAATTTGGGTGGACTTACCACTCCCTGTTTCACCAATTATTATCGTAACTTGATTATTGGTAATATATGAGATGATTTGGTCACGATGTTGGTAGATTGGTAAGGCTTCTCTAATTTTCAAAAGCTGAGATGCGTGACTCGCAAGTGATTGAGATTCTTGTTTGGTAGGAATGGAAAATTTGGTAGAGGTATATTCTTCATCGGAATCAATTTCGCCTTCTTCGTCGTGAAACTTTACTGTTTTGTGATGCTTTTTATTCTTGTGATCATGTTTATGTTTATGTTTGTGAACCTGATCCGAGTGCCTATGTTTATGTTCATCCTTGCTTTCATGTTGTCTTTCATGTCTATGGTGATGTTTATGCTCTTCGATAGAACCATTAACTTTTTCTTCTACTGAATTCAAAATCCTATTATCCTTCGATTCAGCTGCTTCATCTTCTTGTATAGTTCCATTTGCCACTTTCACATCGTTCAAATCGGGAATTTTGTCATCATCATCGAACTTCAATTTCTTATTCTGTCTCTTTTCTAATATTGCTTCGGAAGTTTCAATTAGTCCATTGTTTACTTGATCTGCTGCTTCTGGTTGTTTCCCCTTGTTTCTCTTTCTCTTTCTCTTTTTGGATGAGTTATTCTGATTATGAACATCTGATTTCACTTCTCCCGTCATATTTCTTTTCTCTTTTCCTTTAACTGTGCTCCATAAACTGGATGGTCCTTTATGCTGCAATTTTACTCTTGCGATGATGTAGAAAGAAAAATAATTTTTCTTTCTCTCGCACAACTCCGTTTGAAGAAGTTCCCACTGCGTTTCTACTTGAATTCGAAAAATTCAAAATATTCCAACTTTCCCTCATGAACTTTTTGATTATCTCTACCATTCTACATCAATGCTTCGGACACTTCCAAGAATTGCTCAAAGACAGCAACTCCTTGTTAAAAGGTTCAATTCAACTGTAGCAAGAGATACGGTTACCGTTATTCCTACAGTGTATGAACTCACAACTTCGAAAAACATTGATCCAGAAACTAACTCCTCCTTATTAGCATACTTGAAATCCCGTCACCTTGTTGAATCATCCACCAGTGAATTGCTTTATGATCTTACGAAACCATCACAAGGCAAATTTAAATTATATTGTGGTGCCGACCCTTCGGCTGCCTCGCTCCATTTGGGAAACCTCTTGCCCTTAATGGTCTTGCTTCATTTCAACTTACGTGGGCATGGAGTTGTCGGTTTGGTTGGAGGTGCAACTGGACAAGTCGGGGATCCAAGTGGACGAACAACGGAACGTTCTGAAATGAAATCTGAAACTCGTGAAGATAACGTGGTAAAGATCGAACGTCAATTACTTGACTTCCTAACCAATGGTGTCGCATATGCAAAATCAAGATCATTTCCTATGCAACCAGGTAATATTGAGGTACAGAATAACCTCACCTGGTGGGCTCCCATTAAAATGTTAGATTTCCTTGCCAATTATGGAAGGTTTATTCGAATTTCATCCATGCTTGCGCGTGAATCTATTGCTGCAAGATTGGAGACTGATTCGGGGTTGGGTTTTAATGAATTCACCTATCAGATATTGCAAGCCTATGATTTCTGGCATTTGCATCATGAACATGGTGTTAATTTACAAATTGGTGGAAACGACCAATGGGGTAATATCACTGCCGGTATTGATTTAATCGGACGTTTGCAACGTCAATACAAGAAAGATCAAGAAAACGTATACGGATTAACTGTCCCCTTATTGACAACTCCAACTGGTGAGAAATTCGGTAAATCTGCCGGAAATGCTGTGTTTATATATGCCGGCATGACCACTCCGTATCAAATGTATCAATATTTCATCCATACTCCTGACGAAATGGTAGAAAAACTCCTCAAAATATTCACTCTTTTACCATTATCTGTCATTGAAGAAGAAATCATGCCTAAACAAGAACTGGATCCAGGAGTAAGATTGGCTCAAAGAATCCTTGCTCGTGAAGTTGTAGATTTGATTCATGGCGTTGGAACAGGTGATGAAATGGCATTTGTGACTGGATTCTTGTTCCCAACTCCAGATCAGCCCTATAATGATGTGATCCCTGCTGATAAGTTGATCGAAGTGTTTAGGAAGTCCGGTATTTTAGTAACGGTAAAGTTCGATGAATTAGAGCCTGAAACTAGATTAAGTTCATTATTGGCTAAGATTACAAAGAGATCTAATCGAGAAATGAGACAATTGATTAGAGCAGGTGGAGTATACCTTGGACTTGAACGTGATCAATTTGAGGATCCTGATGATGTTGTTTTGTTTGATCCTGAACATCATTTAATCGAGAATAGATTGATGTTGATAAGAACCGGGAAGCAGAATTATACGGTTGTTGAATTCGTATAGGATCAAGATATCTTTTTGTAAATAGAAATATACACTCCTTTGTTAGTGTTGTGGAACTTAAAGAATATTCCATAGTAACATAAAAATTTTCCACCTAAAAAAACTTGAGATGCGCGTCCAATGAAAACAAAAAACACGTCCAAAACCTCACGTATTAAAAGATAATATAAACACACCAGCCAGTTTAATCGACACTTATTTACTGGTATATATTGGGATTTGATTCGATTATATATTCAGGTTTGTGTGTGTCTCCTTTGCGAAATCGGAAAATTTGGAAATTTTACTAAGTCTGTAAATCACCAATCATTTAATCATGGTCAAAGAACTAAACGGAGAAATGTTTCTTCAATTGCCATCGGATATAATTCGTTTGATTTTACTGTATATTCCTGCAGATTATCTAGTAAGATATGTTAGTGTTCCAGACATTTGCAAATACGTAGTGGAACTTGTCACCCCGGACGTTGTAATTGACAATGATAGAACAAGTATACTGATAATTAACAAGTTTAGGGTCGGAGCTCGCGAGGTGGTAGGGGAGAGTACATTACACGACCGTAAAAAGCATGAGGTGAAACTAAAAAACATAATGAAATTCCTTTGCCTTGAAGAATTTGTTGAATTTTTAAAAAGGTATTTGGTGATAAAGCCTAGAGTATTATCTTTACCAAATGCAAAGGTAGCTCGTTTTCTTCACCAAAACTATCCAAATGTTATGCAAGCAGCAAAACGAATCAATGTAATGAATGGTAGCAATATGGAGGACTTTTTTTTGGCATACCTGACTCTTGCACTTTGCGATCCGAGGCGGGATCGGTTACCTAATAATATATATTCTTTGCATTGGGTTAACACACAGGATATATATTGGATGCAATCTATTAACCTACAAGAGTTATATCTAGATGGTTTCACAAATCGGAGTGACTTGCATTTCCTTCCGAAAACTTTGAAATCTTTGACTGTGAATTTGAATGAGGACGCTATGGATGAGGACGATATGGGTGAGATTGAAGATAGATTCCCAGATTCCTTGGTTGAGTTGACTCTATCTCTAGTGGGTACCACCTTCAAACTTGACCTTCGCTACCTAAACGACCTAAACTCATTTGAAATTGGTGATCATTCAGGGATCCAGTACGTGGGGAGTATTCAATTGCCGAACTCTATTAGAAAAGTCACTGTGACTGTTGATGATCCCATCGAGTCTTATCGTGATATTTTTAACTACGACGAACTTGAAGAACTAACAATATTATTCCAGGGACTGATGGATGACCTTTATATTGCACAGTTTCCTGAATCTCTAAAAGTATTGAGACTTATAGATGTGAGCGAAGGGAAGCATCCTTATTTCAACCTATCCAGACTATTCCTTCCTTCCCATCTTGAAATTCTCCAAGTCGAAAGTGAGAATTGTAATTTGGAACTATCTAAAATTCATCTTCCAGATACTTTGAAAACTATTCTCATTCAAGATCTGACACGAAATAAGCATGACTGGAGGAATGTCAGCTGGCCCACAAGTTTGCTGTATTTAAGGGTAAAAACTGGAACTTTGGCAAACCTAGATCTTCCGATTTCAATAAAGTATTTGGACCTAAGTGATGCTACTATGGAAAATTTGCCGTTGGATCTCTCAGGATTGACGAATCTAGTGAAACTAGATTTGAGTAGAGGACAAATTCGATACTTTGGCCAAATTCTCCCTCCCAATTTACAACAAATGTATTTGAAGTGCAAGTATCTTTGGAACCCCACTAACTGGTTTGATTCCACATCTATAAGAACATTAAGACTAACTGATGTTCTGGAATCACTTTTTGACAACATAAATTTCGAACATCTTCACACCTTGCTAGACTTGTATATTGAAGGAACGTTAGAATACAGGACAACTACAACCGACCTGCTTCCTCAATTTCCTTCGTCATTACAGGCTTTATCGTTAAACAAATGTGGAATTGAGACTAGTCAATTAGGCGGTTTAAAACTATCTCAACGTTGTCCAAATTTGAGAAGATTTGAATTGACATCCAATTCCATAGCAGAATTCTATCCTCAAGATCTTCCTAAATCCTTGGAATTTCTTCAAATAGAGGACAATAAGAGAGAGATTTCAGGAATTAATTTTAATTTCGGCATTTTAACAAAATTAAAAGTCCTTTCATTAAGAAGCTGTTCATTCGGTAGTTTTGATTTCGGGACGGAGGTTTCATTTCCAATCTCCCTAGAAGTACTTGATTTGACAGATAGTGAGATCCCGTCACTTTTCTCTCTCCCGATAGATGAATGTAAAAACTTAAAATGGTTGTACCTTCATTCAGTCGAGGCAGACATGCGCAACCCGCGCAACATGCACAAGCTTGTTGAAAAAATTAGGAGAAAGTATCCAAGGATTAATGAGGTTTTGTGTCAATATAATACTCTGTCTGCGAAAAGAAGATGCCGTTGAGTCTTACTTGAATTAGGAGGTATCTCGGTAAATAAACGTTTTGTTTTTTGAAAACCTTTTTACATTAGTGACGAAATTGCGATGTTTAGTTAACTGTAATTACTGTTAGCAGAAAGAGACTATGTGCCTTTGACCAATTGTTTTCAATTTTTATAGTTTATTTTTTTAAATTAATATGATTTTCTTGTTCATACTTTGGTAAGTTTCCGCGCCTATGACACTAAAAACATCCAGAACAGTTAGGTTGTATGGTGCTGTATTATCACTCTGCACTGAAATTGAACATAATCTGTCTTACTTATTTGATTTATACCTAACAAAAGGAAATTTGGTGTTACCTTTATCATTAGACTATTATTATTATTTTGCTTGTATCTATTAGGATAAAACTATATAATTATAAAATTCTATAGAAAACCTGCCATTATGAAGTTGCCCTTCAAAAAATTCTTAATTCAATTTTTTTTTTTT
>LQHL01001843.1:57840-78236 GCA_001655755.1 Hemisphaericaspora haegerdaliae
ATATATTATAATTTTTAAATTTGGCTAAATGTTGGTGCTAGACCGCTAGCAAGACGTGGTGTATTCGATTGTCCGACATTGCGCGGAGTATTTTATCGCTGTTTCGTTGTCGAAACCAGAGTTTGGTGATGGTTTGAGAGTAGCGGTCAATTGTTTGGTATTGTTCATTGGTGAGTTTGCTATTGCCGATACTACTTCTAAGGTGAAGTGTTCCCGAAGAGAAATGCAGCCATATACGTTTGGTAGTATGACAGTCCTGGTAGATATGTAGAAGACCGGGTTGTTTGATGGTCCGATCAAGACATAGTAAACAGTAGTCAAGATGTTTGTTGGGTTGTGTATAGTTAATGTTGGTTGTTTTTGTGTCCCCTAGGTGTGAGCGGTGTCCAAGATGTATTCTATGTAGTTCTTCCATAAGTCCTGGGAATTTCCACTTGAGTTTCTTTTGTTTTTTCCAATACGTTTTCATATCTTCCTCTGTAAGACCAAATTGGAGGCATAGCCGAATAGATTTTTCGGTTTTGTCCTCCCGTAGGAAGTGTTTAGTGGAAGTCGATTCACTTGTTTTCATACGCCAAAACATAATAAAATATATGGAGAAAATTGTAGATAAGAAAATGTATATTTCGTTTAAAATGACTGGATAATGATATAAATTTGCCAATAAAAGATTATTACTGTCCAAAACCAATACTAAACTATTTTTTGGTTAATTGTTGCAAAATTAATCACAAAATATTCATCGCAGATAATTTTGTATAAGTCGGCAAAATGACATATTATTGTTTAGAAAATATGGCAAAACATACTCAGCTTACTTATATTTCTAATAATGATTTAGTTGATGAGACTAATTAACTAAAAGTCTAGGTCTAGCTGGCTAGTTATTCAGCCGGAGATAAACAAATTTCCGGATTTAATTTCAAGTAGTGTTTAGCAGATATTTTTTCCCGCAATCGCCGTGCCCAGTAACATACCGAGGAACCACCTTAGGTAATTCATTATATTTTTAATATTCCGGTTATTTGAAATCTGTTGAAGAAATGAATCGGTCGTTTACTGTTAAACGTTATTGTGGCTATGTCGTATGTAAAATGAATTAGAACTTGTATTTTATTAGTAAGCTGACTATTCCCTTTTGTGGAGACAATAACATGGCTACGACTAGAAACGTTTTTTTTTCTCCTGGAAAGGAAAGAAACGGGAGAGGAGGGCGTAACTTAGAGGCAGAGTTTATAAATAATGTTTAGAATTCCCCATTCTTATTCTTATACTTTACTCAAATCAATCAATCAATTGAATTGTATCCGATATCAACTGATAAAGAATATGTCAACATTTCATGAATTAGCACCAAAAGACGCCAAGGGAGAACCATATCCCTTCAGTGACCTCAAAGGAAAAGTTGTTCTTATCGTCAATGTTGCTTCTAAATGTGGTTTTACTCCACAATACAAGCAATTGGAAGAATTGAATCAGAAGTATAAGGATCAACCTGTTCAAATCTTAGGATTCCCATGTAATCAATTTGGACATCAGGAACCTGGTAGTAATGAAGAAATTGCCAACTTTTGTAGCTTAAATTATGGAGTTACTTTCCCAGTTTTGGATAAAATTCAAGTGAATGGTAATGATGTTGATCCTGTTTATAAGTTTTTAAAGAGTCAAAGGAGTGGAGTTTTGGGATTTAATAGAATTAAATGGAATTTTGAAAAGTTCTTGATTGATCAAGAGGGTAACGTGGTTGAAAGATTTAGCTCTTTGACGAAGCCGTTGGATATTGCACCAAGGATTGATAGTTTATTAAAGAAGTAAACGACTGCAGGGACAAGCATGCAGATCAAAATGTTACAATCGTTTAGTACAATATCTATACGGTAGAGTAGTAAACTGATAGTAACAGAGTATATCGGTAGTATGTTGATAGTAACTCGGGCAGTTGTGGTAGTAATTCGGCAGTTGTGGTAGTAGCTCGGTAGTTGATTGTTAATTGATAGTAGTATATTTAGTTTTAATATGAAAAAGTATAAATATGACGTAATTCAAAAAAGGGAAAAACAAAAATACGGATAATTATGGCTAATACATAAACAGATACGGAAATATTATACTTGAAACAGATGATTTCTATATTTAAAACATATGATAATTATTTTACATTAAAACTGATAACGGTTTACTAATAATGGATCTGAAACTCGGTTTTAATGGATAATGTACCAAATATGTCATAATTTAGTATGAGCACTGTATCTGGAAAGTAGATCTTTACCCCTTCATACAGCAAGTAGAGAAGAAAAAACTATATAAGGGTAGTGCATTAAACAATATATTTGTATACAAAATATTCTTCTAAATCATTCTTCTAAATCATTCTTCCGAATAATTCTAATTTGATCGATCAGTTGAATAGAACTGTATGGAAGAGCACAGCTAAGGCATTTTTGTTATTTTGGGGAATCGGGAATCGGAAATCCTACACAGTTTCTTTTTTCTTTTTAGGAATCGCCTTTTTTTCTGTCTCCTCCCCCACAGTTTTATTATAATACCACAGTCTACATACAGGTGTGACTAATAGAAAACATCCATACATACATAGATAAAGAGAAAGTTACCCGCCATATAATATAATATAATAAATAAAAAAATCACCCAACAAAAAAAGGAATTTCTAAATAGAAATCAAAAGAACAAAATAGAAATTCTATCATAATAATAGTAGTAACATTTCTTTTGTTATCTCTTGTTAATTTTATTTATAAAAATAAGTCACAAGATTTTAGCATCATTATTTTTTTAGTTTGTTAGTACTACTAGTAAGTAAGTGATCTTGGTATTACTCCTATTTTATTTTATAAATATAATCAGTAAAATCCCACCCCTTTTTAATTTTTAACAGCTTTACTTTCTTACTTATACCCATTTCCTATCCTTTTGATTCTTTGATTTCCCACCCCTCCACCTTCCCTACCTACCTCCCACCTACTACTACTACTACTAGAGTTTGTTACTACTACAGTAAAGACTGCTATTATAGCTACCACCACAATTCGTACTATTTCCCACCTTACAACAAACCCCGAACATACTTACTACTTCACCACTAAAACAATCAACTACATAATACTAGATCAACGATTTATCATCTACTAATACACCTTACCAACACCACACATCATACATTTTCCTTATTTTTGGCATCTTTTTCTGAAATATTCTTCAATACTTTTTAGACTATAATATGTACCATTCATACGAAAGTAATCAACTTAACCTTAACAACAAATACAAGTTTGTTAAACATTTACAATCAGGTACATTCGGTAAAGTATCATTAGCTGTTGATATTACAACTAATGAATATGTTTGTATCAAGTCAATGAATAAATCTATCAATCAATCAATAATTGATACTGCCAAAAATGAAATTCATATATTAAAACAATTACCCCATCATAGAAATATTTGTTCCCTTATAGATTCATTTGAAGTAGACAACTATATTTTCATTGTATTAGAGTATTGTTCACAGGGTGACTTATATGATTTAATTCATACTGTAAATTTATCAGATCAACAAGTTTTAGATTTATCCAATCAACTTATATCTGCCCTAGAGTATGCTCATTCAAAAGGCATTTATCATCGTGATATTAAACCAGAAAATATCCTTATTGATTCTCAAGGTCAATTCAAATTATGTGATTGGGGGTTAGCAACCACTGTACAACATAATGATGAATTTAATGTTGGTACTGAAAAATATATGGCACCTGAATGTATGTCAACTAGAATTCCAACTTATGATTGTAAATATTCTGATTATTGGTCGGTTGGTATTACTTTACTTACAAGTATTTTTGGTACATCACCTTTTAAAACTAATTCACAAAACATTCTTGATTCAAATTTTAGAAATTTTGTTCAATTAAATAATTCAATTTTGTATGATATTTATCCAACTATGAATCAAAATTGTTTTGATTTGTTTATGAATTTATTAAAAACTGGAAATGATGAAGATGATTTAGATACTTATAATCTCAAGATTCAATCAAGAAATTTATCCAAATTTAACCAAGAAATGAATGAATGTTGGATATTTGGATTTGTTATCGATGATGAAGAATATGTCTTTGATATGGATCATGATGATTTACCTTCAACTCCAATTACTCCAGTTGATGATGTACCTGTACCAGTCGAATGCTCTTCATCTAATGTTGGACTACAAGATCATGTTCAACATGATGTTGTTGTTGCTGATGATGAGGGTTTAGTTGAAATCGTTAAAATGCCATCTTTAGTTAAGAGTTCGTACACTTCTTCAAGCAGATCATGGTGTGATTTGGATGATGAAGAGAATCAAATTGACTTGGTTTATGAATTTGAATTAATGAGAGTATCTATGAGTAATCATGCTCATAGCAAAGGAGGAAAAAATAATGGGGTTAGAGTTGTTGAAACTGAGATTTTGGGGGATGATACATTGGTAGTTTAACCTAATGAATCCCTTTTTATTATTTGGTTTAATGGGAGTTTGACATGAAATTTTCGCTGGGATAGACAAATTAGATTGCATATATACACACTTTACTTACAACACACGTTCCTTACATTGTAAAAATATTTATTATCACCAACAACCAATTAACACCAGCACCAGCATCACACACACACACACCGTCACGAAACGAAATTGCACAGCTACTTTAAGGTAGCACATTTACGAAGTTAGATTTATGTTTTTTTTTTTTTGATTTGGAGACCCAAATTTATCCAAGGGTCTTATGGGATTGTCTTAGGAGAAAAAGAGAGACTTTTTATGTTTTCATATAGTTCAAGAGAGATATGAGGTTGTCTTTAGATTTTTATGATTAATTAATTTGTAAATAACGAAAAAAATAATTTAATGAGATGCATATAGGTTAAGTTTATTGCTTTTGTAGTGCTTTTAGAGTGGGATTGGGATTGAATGCGTAGTTATCTCCCAAGTTCACATACATTCTATATAAAATTTAGTAGTGGAGTTCGACCAATCTAGATATTTTCTGATCCAGTTGCTACTACATACACATACAATAGATAAGCTGAGAGATGATAGCTCACCTGTGATGTAGTTGGAATCGAATGTGTAGTCGTACTTGAACAAATCATAACAAACAGCAGTCAAGTAAGAACATGGAATTAGTGGAAATGAAATGAATTCGTTAAAATAAAGCCCCATTGTCTACAATTGATTCCATCCGTATTATGTTCAATATTTAGATACAATCTTATCCGTCTGTCAAAATATGATTACTACATGTACGTAACGGCAATGGTATTTATCCATATTGAAAAACTTCTCCATCTAGTGAAGAATCCCAGATGAACATGAACTCAAATGAGGCGATTAAGTTCGATGAACTATCGAAACTGCTGGCAATAATGCCAGGCTGAGAATGTCTACACTGATATACTTACATTAGGTATTAAGCATTACATGAGCGCTTTCATTGTATGACAATTATCGGGATGTAGTTCCTTCAGTCTATCGTCTTTATTTCCATCTATCATAATGTAATATTAGAAGACAAACTGAGCGGTAGTCCATAGCCATAGGCAAGACCCTTACAGTACCAAACCTGTTCAGGCCCGTTATAAGTTCACTGATAAGGGGGGAAATTGATAGAGGGGTGGAACAAATACCCGGAACTTGGAACACCGCTGTCAAGATGTTTTTCGCAACTTTTTTCTTTCTTTAAATTTTTTGAAAGAGCGGACCTGAACCGGCATGGAACAATCCAGTGGCTTTTTTCCATTTCTTGATAAACACAAAATCGATTTTGTGAGTTTGATATTAAGAACAGAATTTCTGATGACTCTTTTCAGTTCTGTGATTGGGTTCAAAATGTTGGAGTCTACACAGAATTATTCGGGCAAGAGGAACCTTCAGACTCTAGAATGTTGATGGATCGAAGATCTATCCATATGTTGAAATAGATGGAAATAGAAACAGATTGCTAGAATTGATGACTTTGCAATCAACGTGTCAGTACAAATTCTACAATCAGAGGAGATCGATTTTTTCGCAGGTAAGAGTTGTCTTCCGTAATTCCGAAATCACGTTTTATTAAACAAGTGTACTAAAATGTAATTCCGGTACTCGCTCCTGTAACCGGCATTGTCTTACATGCAGTTTCAAATGAATCATAGTTTTGTTTTTCTGTTCCCGGTAAATTTCAACTGGGTGAAAAAAAAAAAAAAATTCATCAAATTTTTCATGCATAAATATCCCTTGAAATTTCTCCTCTTCGTCGAAATATTTCTATTTTCTCTTTTTCTTTTCCTTATTATCATCACTCAATTCCCAATTGAATACATACAACATGTCTATTAGAAACGCTTCTATTCGTATGGCTGCTAGATTAGCCACCAGACAAATTGCTTCCAAGAGAGCTTTATCTGCCTTAGCCACTGTTGCTACTCGTCCAGTTGTTTCCAAGCAATCAATGGCTCCATTAGCTATTCGTGGTGTTAAGACCATTAACTTTGGTGGTACCGAAGAAGTCGTCCACGAACGTAGCGATTGGCCAAGAGAAAAGTTATTAGAATACTTTGCTAATGACACCTTAGCCTTAATTGGTTACGGTTCCCAAGGTTATGGTCAAGGTTTAAACTTGAGAGATAACGGTTTAAATGTTATCATTGGTGTTCGTAAGAACGGTACTTCTTGGAAGGCTGCCATTGAAGACGGTTGGGTTCCAGGTGAAAACTTATTCGATGTCAACGAAGCTATCCAAAAGGGTACTATTGTCATGAACTTATTATCTGATGCTGCTCAATCTGAAACTTGGGCATCTATCAAGCCATTATTAACCGAAGGTAAGACTTTATACTTCTCCCACGGTTTCTCCCCAGTTTTCAAGGATTTAACCCATGTTGAACCACCAACTAACATTGATGTTATCTTGGCTGCTCCAAAGGGTTCTGGTAGAACTGTTAGATCCTTATTCAAGGAAGGTAGAGGTATTAACTCTTCTTACGCCGTCTGGAACGATGTTACCGGTAAGGCCGAAGAAAAGGCTATTGCTTTAGCTGTTGCCGTTGGTTCTGGTTACGTTTATCAAACCACTTTTGAACGTGAAGTTAACTCTGATTTATACGGTGAACGTGGTTGTTTAATGGGTGGTATCCACGGTATGTTCTTAGCTCAATACGAAGTCTTGAGAGAAAACGGTCACACTCCATCTGAAGCTTTCAATGAAACTGTTGAAGAAGCCACTCAATCCTTATACCCATTGATTGGTAAGTATGGTATGGATTACATGTACGATGCTTGTTCTACCACTGCCAGAAGAGGTGCTTTAGATTGGTACCCAAGATTCAAGGACGCCTTAAAGCCAGTCTTTGAAGACTTATATGAATCTGTCAAGAATGGTTCTGAAACTCAACGTTCTTTAGATTTCAACTCTCAAGTTGATTACAGAGAAAAGTTAGAAGCTGAATTAAAGACCATTAGAGACATGGAAATCTGGAGAGTCGGTAAGGAAGTTAGAAAATTACGTCCAGAAAACCAATAAGCTGATAGCCACAATCACACATACACACACATTTTAACTTTTAATGGTCCTGAATGACTTTAATGTTTATTTATTCAATTCTTTCTTATGGGTTTTGTTTTAATTTTTTTATATATAATTTTTATCTAGCATTAAGGAAACATTTTATGTTTGTTGAATAAACACTTGTTTTCGAAAATTCAATTTGGTAGATTTTATAAGAGGAGTATCACACGTCTTTGAGAGAAGAAAGAGAGGTGCCTATTCTTGACAGTTTGTGTTTATTGGTTTGCAAACCTTAGACAGGACTGTTGTGAATATTTGAGGGTAGGAAGAATTAGAATGGGAGTGGTTTACGATAACAATGTTTAGCAATTTTATTGTTGGGACTGCGTATGTCACTTGTAAATGCGTTGGATCTCTATGTTATCCAATTAAATCAACAAAATAAGCTTCGAGACCGTTCTTTGAATTGCGTACTTGTCGTTTAACTGTGATCGATGCTTAATTAGTCTTCTAACGAAACTCTAAACTATGCTCACATATTCAATAGAACATATAAAATTTTGATACAACATACTTCAAATGCAAGTCCATATCATAACCATGTTTCTCCAGAGAAAGCATCCTCTATTAGGCAATTCGACGGGAAGGCATCGTTGAGAGATTATGGCATTGCTGACACTGAGCTTGCTACACGGACATATTTGTTTCTACAACCAAAGTTATAAAACAAAAAATGTACGATAGTGTCACATTTGGAATGTGTTCACAACTATTTGTTCCATGTTGAAACTATGCATGACTAAAGTGCAACGATCTATCATCTAACAAACTTTATTGACATAAATGCTATGCAACGAATTGTCAAAGTATAGAATCCACCAGACAACAATGTCGTTCCCGTCGTATAAGCACCAGAATAATGTCGTAAATGTATGTCGTGTTGTTTGCTGCTGTAAACTTTTTTTAAGTTATGACCATTTACTATCTTTCTTATCAATTACGAAAGTTTCCTTCTTGTTTAGGAAAAGAACATAATCTTAAGTTTAATTGACGACGTGGTAACCTCATCGAATATTTATATATATATAGGTAACTCAAGATGTCACAAGATTCTTTGAATGCAGAAGATGAAGAAGATAATGGATGGACATATTCATTTCCATCTGCTACAGGGTCACTAGCCACCATCTCTTCAAATAACAATAGTCATCAAAGCACAGCAGAATCGTCTTTCAAGCAACCGAACCAGAAAAATATCCGTACAAACGGTAATGTATCAATTGACGTTACTACAATGAATGGTATTGCAATTGAACCGCCATCAAGCGCAGAATTACCCAACGGGAAAGTAATTCAAGTTTGCCAAGACTCCGCACCTTTGAAATCATCCTTATCATTACAATCTGCAATTGCGAAATCAGCTCCGTTAGATCCATTAACTACAAAGGAAGATGCAAATTCCGTACTATCTAAAGAAGAAAGACCCGGATCATCCACTTCCCCACCCCCGCAGAGATTTCTTAATTCAATGAAAGAACTTAAAGAATATGAGAATAGTATTAGACAATCATCAGAAGAAAAAGATCAACTACAGGAGCCAATCAAGTTATCATCACCTAAAATTATAACATATAGGAAATCACGACGCACCATAAGTGATACTTCAAATGGTATAACTTATGACGCCATGTCCCCGTCTACCCCGCCTCCAAGTGCTAAATACGACGCCAGGTTATACCTGGATGAAATGTATAAAGACTCAACATATAGATTTGCAACAATGAAGAGAACTGTTGACTTTCATCAATTGTTCAGATCAGTTGATTTAACCGATCGTTTACTTGACGACTTTGCGTGTGCACTTTCACGAGAAATTTTGTTACAAGGGAGAATCTATATCACCGAAAACTATATATGTTTCAATTCAAATTTATTAGGATGGGTTACTTCTTTGATCATTAAAATGGATGACATCGTTAGATTTGAAAAGCGATCAACTGCAGGATTATTCCCAAATGGAATATGTATCCTGACTCTTGATGCAAAGCACACTTTTGCAAGTTTTATATCGAGAGATGCCACTTATGATCTAATGGTCACCATTTGGAAAGGGTCTACTGGAAGAAGTGAATCAATGGATGATGAAGATATAGAAGAGGAGCGAAGAAGGAGTGGTGCATTGGGAGGGAGTGAGGATGAAGATGATGATTCGAAGACAAATAAAATTGAATCATACATTATGACCATTGATGGTGATGATGAACAGCAAGACGTTTCCAACGAAGAAGGCTCCAGTGATGGAAGCTATGATACTAGTGAAGATGATGAGGAAGAAGACGAACTAACTAAAGAATCAGACGAACTAGAATCACCACCCCTCAAAAAACAGAAAATTATCGCTACGAAACTAGTCAAATTAAAAGTGGATTCTCCGTACGAGAACAAAGGGCCAGATTCAAATCCACCAACTACTCCTCCATATGAGAAAAAACCAGATGAAGTAGAACTATTTGATGGTTTAATTGAAGCACCAATGGGAATAGTGTTTGCTATTCTCTTTGGGCCAAACACGAAATTCTCGCTTTCATTTCTAGAGTCCCATGATGGATCTGAAATTTCTCCCTATGGGGAATTCAGCCATCCAGAAGACGATCCAACTAGGCTAGAACGGAAATTTTCCTATAGACGTGCCTTGGGATATCCTGTAGGGCCAAAATCAACAAGATGCAATGTAGTTGAGAATATCGAACATCTCGATTTTTCCGACTATATTATTGTGACATCCAATACCAGTACCCCCGATGTTCCTCTGGGCGGATCATTTTCCGTGAAAACCAAATATGTCTTTTCATGGGCAGCTGAAAACGGGACAAACTTGACCATATACCATCTTGTTGAATGGACAAGTAGGTCATGGATGAAGAGTGTCATCGAGAAGCTGTGTTTATCTGGTCTGGGTTCAATCACAAAAGAGATGATGGAAGAGTTGAAGAAAGAAATCAAAGACAATACGTATTATGTCGACGGACCACCTTCCAAGCCTGCGCCCGTCAAGAAGGTTAAAGCTGTAACGAAGCCGAAGATCAAGCCCGCGGTCGTTAGCGTTTTTTCGGCCAATCAATTTATTAGGAATAATATAGTCATGGTCTGTTATTTGATACTATCTTTTTTGGTCTTACTTTTGGGATTGCAAGTCAGATTATTCCATATCGTGAATGAAACTAATGAAATTTCCAGAAGTCAATTGATGTTGAGTGCTCAGTTATCGTATGTTCTTCTGTCACTTTCGAGAGGGTCAGAGGAAGAGAGTAGAGAGAAATTGAGAGATAGGGTTATCGAGGATGCTGGAAATCCATTATGGGAATGGACAAACAAGAGGTTTGGAAAGAGATTGTCACCCGTGGAAAAGATTACCTTTTTAACATATCAATTTCAAACAATTTATAATGATAGACAAGATCATAACCTGAAGAAAGGAGATCTCTCATTTAGAGATATAAAGCAGCAGGTTAAGAATTTTGAATACCCCGATTTTCCTAATATCGAAAATGTACGTAGGCATATTGAAGAGTTATTGTAATGAAAGATGGAAAGAAGTAGCTGTTATTTATAGAATAGGTTAATTATGTAATGTAGAATATAGATGTTTTGGGTGCTATATACAGTAAACCTAACATGCTAACTGCCTGTCGATATCCTCCGGGGCAAATCTTTCCACCACGTCCATGTTTTCAATTGTATGAACCAAGACTTGAGTATTGTCTTCATTCAATTCAAAAATAAATAATCCAGATATGACCCTTTCCAACCTATTGGTTTCCTTGGTCAATCCAATTAATGTCGCAGGTAGTTTTGCCAACGTAGATGTTATAGAAGTCAAAGTTGCAGCCTCGTTTCCATCCCTATGTTTATGGTTACTCTTCAACAACTTCATCGTATCCAATTTTGACCATCTATGTGATCCCAAATGAGCGCTTGAGGTTGAATGAAAGTCTTCTCCATTTCCATTTCCTTGTTGATCAGCCTGTAGGTGCACACAGCCTTCGGGGCATGTGGACCAACGTATAAACACTTTTGTTGTATCATCAAACATTGCTTGTGGATCGGGTCCTTCATGAACCCGAATTGACTGGATATGAAGTTTGACTTTTGGACTCAATATAACTGATGTCATGAATAATTGAATCGCTTTACTAGTGGCATAATATGTGACATGTCCCTTGAGGTTAGGTAAATAATTTTCATCGAACTGAGAGGGACAGATCCGAAGATAGATATTAGATGATATGATTGATTTATCAAGGGATTTTTCCAAAATGTGTGGAATTGTCGCTTTTAAAGTTTCTATTGTTGAGCCTAGATTTGCTTTTTTCTGAAGTTGTTTTCTTACCTTTTCATCTTGGAGGGGATCAGGCTTGTCTCCTGTATCTATTTTGAGTATTTGAGTTCTCTTAAAGTTTGTTCTAACGGATGTATTGTTATTGAGATTTCGATCACAATTAAAGGGATGTTTACGGGGACTGAATGTACCAGGTGCGTTGATTCTGATGCAAGCCGATTTCAATGTCGGTGCTGACACCCGCACACCATGGGTATAGGATCTGGCTATCCTCTGAGGATATTCTATCTTTCTCAATGACATGTATGCTCTTGTTATATATTAAAGACGGATAAGCAAATAGAAGGACAGGAAATGGTAATTGTATGAATTTTTTTTCCCCAACCAGGAAAGGACTTTGGATGCGAAAGTTTCAAATTGATAATTCTCAGAGTAATTAGTGACAATTTATTTATTCTACGTTTAATAAATTTATATAGAAACTATTCATAGATATAAAAAGAGGATAAACTAAAAGATTGGTTATAATGTTTCGTATAACAATTCTCTCAATCTATATTCTTCATTAGCTTCATCAATTTCATGCCAATTACCAACCACGTCATCACCTCTAACAACACCTGGTAAAGTCTTCCCATTGGCGTATCTTCTCCAGATTTTCTTAGCTTCCTCATCAGTACCTAAATCACGGAATTCAAATTTGATTCCGTTCCCTGTTAAGATGGTGACTAGACGGTTGGTTCTGTTCGTTATTTGCATACCACCTGCTAATGATGTGAAAATATAAATTGGTTGAGATTCAAGATGTTTACGAATTTCTTCCGGAGATACTTCGAACGAATCATCTGCATCTTCAGATGCGATGATTTCTTCTGGCTTTGCTTCCTCTTCTTTCTCGGAAGCACGATTAATATCAGATTTCTGTTCAGTTTCTGAGTCTGCTAAGGTATGTTCCGATATTTGGCTAGGATCACCGGTAACGGCTTTACCTCTGGCTTCCTCATTAACAGCTTTCTTATCAGTTTCAACAGAATCTGTAGTTTCTTCAACATCTTCTTTGTCTAATTCAGGTTTGCTATCTGTTTGATTGGTTTCCTCTTGGTTTACGCCCTTGGTTGGCACCTTTTCCCCTTGTTCAGATTCGGTTGCCCCTGCACCCGTATCTTCATTTTCTTCGTCAATCTCTTCGTTTTCTTCATCAACCTGCTCATTTGCTTCATCAACCTGCTTATTTGTTCCATCGACCTTTTCGTCATCCTTCTTTTCACTAGAACCCGTTTTCACTTCTTTGTCCTCTTCTGGATCCAGTTGCAACTTTGACTTTGTATCTGATTCTTGGGACTGATCGTCTTTTTCAGTTTCATTTGCAGCTTTAGTTTTTTCCAGTTCTTCTTTCACAGGATTTGGTTTCTTCACACCGACTACCTTTTCCTTTGTTTCGTCTTGACTATCCATTGTTGGATCCACCTTCTCCTCGACATGGATATCCGCCTTAACAGTATTTTCTTCTTCTTCTTCTTTTTCTTCTTCTACTGCTTCGTTGATGGAATCATCTTCATTGACCTCCTTTGCAGATTCACCTGGGTTCCCCTTACCTTTTAGAACTCCCTGAACCATATCATCCAATTGATTAATACTAACAAAAGGATCATCACTAACCAAAACTCCCTCGCTAATTAAATTTTCAACATTTGCATCATTTTTCCAATCAAGTTCGCTTCCAGTGATACCTCCTCTTTGTCCCGCGCTAGCACCAGTAGCTCCGATCGAAGCTTCTCTAGTTTGGGACCTGGCTCTTGATCTAGATCTTGAAATAGAACGAAGATAATTCGTAGCCGATTCAGATCTCTCGGAATATAAGTTACCTGCGGCTGGCAACTTTCCTCTTGGATTGTCCACGTCAAAATTAATATAATCACCACTAGTAACAAGACTGGGGTCTCTGGTCAACGGACGCTCGTCATAATCACCAACGCCAAATTTGGAAACTGGAGTTCTTTGAGGATGGTAAATTCCACTAAGAGGGCTAGTAGCTTGGGCAGCTGCAAGTGCTTCGGCTTGGGCTACAGAATCTCTCATTGTTGGTCTAGTTCTTCTTGATCTCCTATCGTCTTCTTCTTCCTCGGCTTCTTCTGGTTGTTCTGGAAGGGATCCAGAGAAATCTTTTACTGATTCTTCTTCCGCTCCCAAAGACGTACTTGAAGAGGCAGCCAAATCAGGTGGAAGTTCATACTTGGAAGGTTCTTCGGGGTTGGTGTTCTTGTAGGAATCTCCTCTAGCTAAATGAGGCTTCAAAGCAGGAGCTGGGGTATTTTGCTGAGATGAAGATCTATTTGAGACTCGACTTGAAGGGTTGGCTGATCTGGATCTAGATCTGGCTCTTTCGGTGTGTAAATATGGTGCATGCATATTATCTTTACCAACTAAGTTTTCGATGCTTGGGCTTGTGTTGGCATTCTTGGCCAGAACAGGTGTGCCAACACCACTTGAGAGAATACTTGAAGAATTCTCACTGGCATCTCTACCAGTAACACCATAGGAACGAGGCAATTTATGATGATCATGAGATTTCACATTTTGCAACAATTCGGTATGGTCCTTAATTTGGTTTTCTAACTGATACTCAGACAAATTAGGGGTCGAATAGAATGCAGCATCAGCAGTAGCATCGCTCACCTCGATACTTGCAGTTCCTGCACTGGCACTTCCAATAGCAGAATTAGCTAATATCGCAGGAGCTTTGGTTCCGACAGAACTTGACGTAGCCACTTCAGGTTCTTCTTTCTTAACTTCCTTAACTTTTTCCTTGTCCGATTCTACTTCAATTTCCTCGGTTGGAACAAATTTGGCATCATCTTTGATAGTACCATCTACTTCCAAAAATTTATCGAAATCTTCTTCTGATCCAATCAATGCACCCTCGCTAATCAAGTCATCTAAGGAAGCAGCTATCAAAGGGTTTAATAAACTATTTGCTCGTTCAAGAACTGGTTGCTTCTTCTTGCCCTTTGTATTCTTTGATGATTTGTACTTTTCGGGGTGAATGTAGTTTTGATGAATTGAATCATCTGCTGATCTTAATGACGCACCGACTAAATTTGGAGAATCGTTTTGTTCAACTTCTTCTAATCGTTCTTCAAAATCCATTGTATTTTAATTTACTGTTCAAAAAAAGATTGAGTTGATAGTTGGCGTTTAAATTGAGTGATAATTCTCCTTATCAATAATTTGATAAATTATTATGAGTGTGGGTCAAACCAAGAGACGATAAAGAGAAAAAAAAATATTTTTTGAATTTATTGTGTGAAAATTTCAGAGGTAGGGAGTGGAGACTAAATTAAGGAGAGTAACAGGAAGGGAGGGAAGTTATATGAAAATACTGAAATATTTCATTAGAATTGGATTTCTCTATCAGAAGTAGTTTTACATCCAACTGTTGACTTACCTGTAACTGAGATCATTAAAAGATTCATTTACTGGCATTCGATTTCTCTGTTACTCTTAAGTAGTTTAGGTCAAGTCTCAGTTGTTTAAGTACCTAAGAGTTACAAGATCTATCACTGTTATAATCTCCAACAGATCTAGTGATTTGCAAGTATGACTTGTCGAAAAACCGGAACAAACTGGTGCTCCCGAAAAACCAGAATAGAAGAATGTATGCAATATATTTCATTCTGGTAACAGTCAATATATTGGATACTATGTTCAGAACATTTACAGTATCTTAACTAAAGTAGAGCGTCATATTTCATTTGTATCGACCGCACAATGGGTGTTGTTGAAAAATGTTGCATTACAATTTCCAGAGCTATGATTGGTTGATACAGATGACTCTTGTTTTGGGAGTAAGATTCAACAAATTTCTATCTTACAGAACACCTCGTATGAAGTATTCATAATTTGGATAAACTATCCTGGGTAGCAAATAATCAAACTATGTGATAAACCAACGAACCCAAGGTTTGTGGAACAGGGAGTTTTTATAAACTGTAAAATAAAATGGTTTCGAAGTTTTACATTTTAGATTATTTTTTAACTCTTGGAAAATTCAGCCGTCCCGTTGACTCTAGAGGCAAGATTTGACACTTAGTTCTTTTGTATGGAAGTACACCATTTTGCGGTTCAGTAAACACCTCTTCGTGGTATTATATATTTAGGTTTGTTTCTCAGTTCATTGGACTTAAAATCTACGAATGCCCAATCTAGAAAACCAACGGATATTTACAGACCAAAGCATTTGAAAAATTTCCAGTGAGAATCTAAAGAGATCAGTTTTGCATTATCTGGAATCGTGTGTAGACGGTGCGAATATTCAGCATTAGCCATGGTATTGCCGATATAGTCGCACTAAGGTGAATTTAAATGACCTCATTAAGATATTATGTATTTCATTCTGAAAGCTATGGTCATCCATGGAACATATAGCCACATGGAAGAAGGAACATCGGATATTTGGGTCAACATGTTCCGGGACTACCTGCATATAACTAACGTTCCTTCTAGCACGTTCGTTCGCCACCAAATTTCTTTTTTTTTCACTCTGTTACTAAAAATTTTTCTATTTAAACTCAATCAGTTTACCTTTCAATACCACTTTAATAGAATCACCTACTACTTATCAAACAACAACAATGGCTAGACAAAGAAGATCCGCTCCAGCTCCTAGACAACAAACTAGATCAGCTCATACTGCTGCTGCTCCAGCTCAACACGCTTCACCATCTTACCCAGCTGCTCACCCAGCTCAACCAGTCCAACAAGCCAAACAACCAGGTTTATTCGCTCAAATGGCCACCACTGCTGCCGGTGTTGCCGTAGGTTCTGCTGTTGGTCACACCATTGGTGCTGGTATTACTGGTATGTTTGGTGGCTCATCTAATGCTGCTCCTGCTGAAGCTCAACAACAACAAGTTGTTCCAATGCAACAATCTCAACAATATCAAGAACAAGCTAAGCAATGTGATGCTGATGCTAGAAGTTTCACTAAATGTTTAGAAGATAACGGTGGTAACATGCAAATCTGTGATTACTACTTACAACAATTAAAGGCTTGTCAAGAAGCTTCTAGACAATATTAGAGATATTGTGTGTCAGATGCGTATTTCGAAAGTACTTCATTACATCAATAAGAGCATGTATATATAGAAAATATTTATTATAGTAATAAACAGTTTATTAATTAAACCAATATCCTCTGTAGATTATGTTTGTATTTTTCTAATATGCACTTATATGCTAAATCAAACGGTCAGTTCATTGGTTCATCCAACCCTTGTAAACGACGAGATTACTTTGGCTCCGCAATATCAGCTCCACCTACATTATGAATATCCCCTTCATTGATTTCAGGATTCAATGATGATTGAGAATACTTCAATCTGTCGGCCCTCTTGCTTGATTTGTCTGATTTGTCAGTGTTCTTAAAAAACACATCAATAGGCTTACTTGCCTTGTATTCAAGCAGCTCAGCTTCATCGTGAACATGAACCCCACCACTTGTTACTTGGGCATCATTAGCTTCAACTTTAATACTTGAACCAGTTTCCAAAGTAAATAATTCTCTCTCAACACTAGCTAATTTCTCTTGAGCAATCTCTTGTTTGATTGCATCGTTAGTCACAGGAGGAACTTTTGGAGTAGAGGTCCTTGGAATAAAATCGTATTTGAATTCCCATTCATGGATAGAAGTTTGTGATGGTAACTTGTACGAATCAATATGTGATTTATCTCCTTTGCTCAATAAACGGCATGATATTGCCAAACTTCTATAAGGCGTATAAGTGCAAATAGATTTTGCTAATCCCTTGCCAATTGAGTTTCTAATCATCATATAATAGCGTATATCCAATGTTAGTTATAAAAAAAGCAAGTACGGTTGGTGGGTATCACTTTTTTTTTAACTTAGATGATGCAGACGTTACTACTGAAATTTTTTGAAGGGGAGAGAGATTGTAAGAGAGACATTTAGACGGATAGGGGGAACAGGACGAAAAGTATTGTCCGCCCCACAAATTTCGTTACTTCTCCCAATCACAAAAAAGTCCAGAACGATTTATATGCAGGATTATTTTTAAAGTTGCAAAAAATTTCATTCCAATTCTCTCTACTCACAAGGAATATTTATCAGAAATGTGTATTAAAAAAATGTATAAGTAGAAAATATAATAATCAACGGGGTTGCTGTTGGTATCTAGCATCACTTTGGTATCTAGCATCACTTTGGTATCCAGTATCGGTTTGGTATCGAGCATCAGCTTGGAATTTAGCATCAGCTTGGTTTAATAATGCTTCAAGGGTTTGACTAGGAGGACGTTGTGCCGTTTCACGACCATTATTTCCGTACCTACTAGAAGACACACTTGGTGAGATTCTAGATTGATATGCACTTATACTTTCCATTTCTGGGTAATTAGGATACCCTTCTGTCAGTTCTAAAATTGGTTCACTACTAGCCCATACTTGTCCACTTTCAGATAATGGTGAATTATGGATACTGCTACTACTATATGTTGGCCGCACCACATAAGGAAGAGTTCCATATGATGCATTATCTTGCGCAGTAATAGATCTAGGATATTGCGGATTACTTGCCACTCTTGACCCTCTCTTGTTTGATAATTCCAATGTTGGACTAATAAACATAGATTGTTTATTCTTCTTGTCGACATTCAACAAGTTGTCCCTGTATGCTCTTCCTTGGCCGCTTACACCTGAGTATTCGTTTCCGGTCAAACCAGAGTAAAGCGACCTCGTTTGACTCATTCCCGAGTCACTGCTATTGAATTTACTTTCACTGGCTGCAAACCCACCTTGTGCATATCCGGAATATGGAGGGGAATAATCAGACAATAACTCGTTACTAAACGAACGATTGGAATTGAGGAACGGATAACCTCCTTTCTCCTTCTTGGCTTTTCTATTAGATAATATTGCAGCAACTAAATAGAATCCAATAAAGAACAACAAAACAAATGCAATCACTGCCCCTACTACTATAAATACCGTGTTTGCAGGTAAGTCAGATTGTTGAATATAAGGATTGGAGTGTTTCCCCTTGACATCTTTACTCCCACCCGCACCAATATTGGGAATTCCAACAACATAAGTCATATATTTATCATTAGCATCGGTTAAAGTGGGCATGGTGTCATCAAATGGTATTGATTTTGCCGGAGCCTTTGGTTTTTTATCGTCTTCAATATCAGGTTTATCATCTTTGGGTTTCTCGCTGGTAGTTTCTGGTTTTTTAGTAGTTTTTGGTTTAGTGGTAGTCTCTGGTTTTTCAGTTGTTTTCCCTTTATCTTCATCAGCTGTTGTTGTTGTTTCTTCCACCTTTGGCTTGTCGTCTTCTTCTGTTTTGTCATCTTCCTTAGGTTTATCGGTAGTCTTTGCCTCTTCTGGCTTATTGTCTTCGGTTTTGGGTGCCTCAGTGGTTTTGGGTGGCTCGGTAGTTTTCGGAGGTTCAGGTTCTTTATTCGTAGCTTTAGGAGCAGGGGTCTCATTCTTGGTATTTTCATCTTGGACTTGGGGTTTCGGTTCGTCTTTTGTTGGTTCTGGGTTCTTTTCTGGTGCTGGTTTATTGGTGGTCTGCTCCTTTGCTGGTTCTTCTTTATCTCGGGAGGTTGGAGTATTTGCAGGCCGAGTGACGGTCACAACTACTGGTTGTGGTGTGGTTGGTCGAGTTGGAGTTTTCTTCTTATCGTCTTCGTCGTCTTCTCTCTTGTGATGTATAAGTTTAGGTAAAGTTTCTATAGATTTTGGATCTGTAGAACTCTCTTTTAAATTGAAAGTAAAATCGATAATTCTATTTATTTTAGTGTTAGGATCATTTGGTGATATGAATAAAGCTATTGACATAGCTAACATAAGTAGCAATGGTATTGTTCTCATTTGAAGATTGATACAATTAGGCAAATAAGTGAATGGATAAGCCTTATCAGCTAAATAAAATAAACGAAAAGAATACAAAATAGTTAATTAAATAAAAAGTTTCTAATTTTATAAAAATCTGTGTCATCAAACACCAGATGTGTAATTTTTAATGTTTCATTGAACCAAGCAATTTAATAGTTCAAATCCATTTCCTAAAAATAGTTGCCAAGCGTACGATATGTCAGGAACCATCTTGACTACGATTAACAATCGGCAACATATTAAACTTATTGTGCTGCAATTCACAAATACTGTTTCTAAAATGAATGCTAATGTTCTCCCCCTTGTAAATCCAACATAGTTGTTGTAGTAAATACAAATGGTTATGGGACCATTTGTAATTTTAACTTTCTTGGATTGTTTATTTTTATTTTTTCTCATAACCAAACTCTATTTGTCTGGATTAAGTATAATTGCATATTACATGTTCTATATATAACTTTAAGGCGAATGACACCGGTTAAAGTTGTCATCTTCCATGTATCACTTGCAAATGTCTCTTTGTGTTATGGTCAAGCTTCCCCAGTAATCAATAATTGCTTTGCAACTTAAATGGTTTGAACAATGGGCTGATG
>LQHL01001686.1:8683-26163 GCA_001655755.1 Hemisphaericaspora haegerdaliae
GAGCCAAAAGAAGAGACGTCTACCAAATTTGCCACAACTGAATTACGCCGCAACCAACATTATAATTTTGCCATTTGGAATGACTATAATAAATTATCAAAAGGAATAGCTGCCACCGTTTCGTTTATAGTTGGAGCTACTGGTGCAGCCGTAGGAATGTCCCAAGCATATTGGGTAGGTCCTGTAGCTGCAAGAATCGGTGGTGAATATGGTGGAGATATTGCTATGTGGTTATGTATGGGCTTTAGTGGGTTAGTATTCCCTCCATTGCGTTATTGGGAATTAAAAAAGTATGGTCGTTAGATAACATCTTATAATTTATTTCAAAAGTAGCATTTAATTAGATCTCTATTAATACACACAATCAGATAAAATTGGGAACTAAACTATGTACGTTCTAAAATTAAAAAAGTGGCAATTGTCAACTATTCTACACCACCACATTGACTGGTATGTTAACAATAACCTTTTTGTTTCTTCTTAACAACTTGTGATCGCCAAATTGCAACTCCAAATGTAAAAAGTAATCCCTAATTAGATAGCAATTCTGAAAATTCGGGACCAAATTGAATCCTCCTCCATATATATATTTTACCACAGCATGATCCAATCCCTTAATATACATATTTTTTAATGATACAGATATACCATCATCGTCAACTTTCACATTTGGAATCAGCAATGAAACATACCTGATATGAATCTTTAGCAATTGGCGAATTGCAATATTGGAGTCCTCAAATTCAGGATTATACTTCCTTAAAATATTTAAACATTTACAGATTGGTGTGGTAACAAGTTCGGGATATCCATTGCTTGAAAAGGAATCATAGAGCATATTGGAACGGAACTCTATGGGTATTGGTTTGAACGACCTGGCTGTTACAACCACCAACTCTGCAGTAACCGAATGAATTGAAGGTATATTGATATTATCATCCAAGGATTGAATATCAATCGGTACTCGTATCATTTGATTCAAATCGGGATGCTGAGGAGTTTGAGGTATCAATGGAACATATTTAAAGTTTATTCTTGGTTGCTCGATGGTCAATTTCATGGTTCTATGACAGTGAATAAAAACCAACTCATTCTCTAATGGTTTCAACTGTAATTCTTCTAGGATCTCATCAAAATTGGATTTATTGACATAGATAGCATCCGATTCTATGAAATCTCTTATCATGAAATCAAAAGTGTATTCATAAAATGGTACTTCATTTTCATACTTTGGAATTATTTGAATATGTTGACTCCTCTCACCCAACTTTTCGAAGTTTCCTGCACTATTTTCATATATAACATGACATGACAAGCCATAATGAACCGCGATTGCGCTATAGGCTGTCGAGTTCATAGTAGGTAAGATTTGTAGATGGGTTTCTATAAGGCTTTCACATTGATTATCAACCAAATATTCTGGAATTATAAATTCAAACGGTTGCTTATAAGATTCCTTTGCTGACATTTTATGCTTATGATGGACAAATGAATTGAAGTCAATTAGTGATAAAAATGATTTTTCATAATTGTATGAATACTTAATATATCCTCGTAACAAAAGATATATCAGGGAATACCTGACACACGAATCAAGGAGATTGACAATAATCAAATGTCCCTTTATAATTTCTCCCTGCCGATATTCATACTCTTCGAGATGATCCAATTCAAACAGTATATGAAGCTTACTTTCGTTTTTCAATGTAGATAGGTTTTCATGAATCGAGTAACTTGACACTGAAACTGTCAGAGAAATGGGAGTATTTCTGGAATTTATATTAATTTGATCATAACTTGGAAGGGACGATTGGTGAATAACAGGCGAGAATTTTTGACGTAAGATCGAATTATACATGTAATATGAAGGTAATATACTCCCCCCACTTTCATCTGAAAGGATTGAATCATCTTCAGAATCATTATCTGAATCAGATTCAACAAACGGTAGTGATTGTGTAGAAATTATGGCACCTGACTTCTTGTCCTTGGAACTGGTGTTATGGCCTTGCTGTTTTGGACTATTATTTCTAAAGAAGAACCGCATGTTCGAAGAATTAAATAACGTGGAAATCATATTCTTAGTGTTATAAAGGAATGCAGAAGTAAGCTATGATAAATCACAGCTGAGAGAAAATATCATATTTAAAGGAATATATATGAAAACTGGAAACGTTCCTATATATTTATCGAAAATGCATGATATATTTATTTTCGTATCGCTTGTGGAGACATCGATTCATGAATGATGTTTATCCAAAAAAGAAAGTTCTGAAAACAAAGATAACTCTATGCACGTGCTTAACTTTGATTTCAATTCCTAAAGCAGGTTCTGCCTGACAATAGGTCATAATCACTTTAGAACCTAACAGGAGCATGCTGCGTCAAAGTTATATATTGCAGCAATTGAGTTGATGAAGTTAAAATCAGATATTGCTGCAACTTGGCATTTCCATTGTTCTCTTTAACAATGAAAGTATGGATGTTTGTAAAATTGTCAGATTTTCTGTCAATGAAACAATCACGCCAATGAAACAATCACACCATTCATATCCAAGGGGACATGATATACATTTTATTTATTCTCTTTTTGTGTCGGAATTTGACGAGTTCTATCTTAATTCAATCCCAAATGCTTGTACTCATCAAACGAAGTCCATCAACAAACGTCCATAAAACTCTTCAATAGTATCAAGCATTTTCCATACTTCTCTTTTAACAGACACAAGAATATCCAGTATCTCGGTCCAACGGCTGTATAAACACGAACAATGCAGTGATATTTAGGATCGATATCGGTATCCAATAAGATAAATATCTGTACTCCAAAAAGAAATGAAAAATTGACAAAAGCCGTGATGGAAAAAGGGCCCAAATAATTTTTTTTTGGTGGGGAAGAAAAAGAATAGGGATCTACCTATGTTACATCGGATGAGTAGAACAAAAGAAATACAACACATTCATGTGGAATATTCCAAATTGTCGAAGAGGAGAAGACGAGATTAGATAAGAATTCTTTCTTTTACGGATAAATCCAACCTACTCTTTTCAATTCATTTGATACGGCCTTTGCAATTATATTTTCAAATTTCGAAGTATCGGGTAAAAGTACCCGTATATTAGAAACAAGCCGAGAAATTTGCCACATTTGGTTAGGAAAATAGGACCTAGTTGTGGTTTATGTATAAGTGATAGTTATCATGTAGAAGGAAAAATAGGAGTACCAACAGTGTCTTAACAGTGTACCAACAGTGTCTTAACAGTGTCTCAACGGTGTCATTACCTATTTAATTATAGTAATACGTAAAATGTCTAATGAAAAAGCTTTGTATCGATAAAATCACAAGAGATAAAGTATTGTCATTTTTGAAGTGACTCACAATTAATCGTTAAGGCGGGTCCGAGAAAGTTGTAGATTAAATTTTATTGTTCATGAAATTCATTTGCACCCGACGGATAATTATTGGTCAAAAAAAATTGTAATTTTCTCATGTGGTTCTGCTTGGTAACATTCATAGACAAGACGTTGTTTTGTAGAGTATATGACAGACAGGCTAGAAAGTGCTTAGAAAAGGTGGGGGGTTAGGTAAAACAGAATGCGAAGGACTTTGTATTCACTGATTAAAATAAATCTGGTGTAATTAATTCATATTTCCGAAAAAAAAAAGTTCCAAGAGGTTCTATGAGTAATTCATAAACAATGGAAACATTATAACAATAATACTATTTTAAATTTAACTCACTCCTCCTTTTTTTTATTATTAATCTTGATATTGATATAGATTATAAATAGTAAACGATATTTCTTTTCAATTGATTGTTGTGATTTACATTGACTGTATTTTTCATTATTGGTCAAACATACTTCGGGTATTCAATTTATTCTTTTTTTCTTTTTGCAGCATCTTAGTTTTCACAAAGTTACAACCAGTTATATTATGGCTGCTGAAGCTCCTTTGTATGCAGAAAGTCACTCTGTTAGTGAGCGTCAACCATCGATAGATGACACAATCGGAAGCATATTGCCTTCATATAGTATGTTCACAAATACAGTTAGAATGAACGCAACTGTACCTGAAGATGACGATATTGACTCCACTCCTCCAAACTATACTACTACATCCGCAACAATGTCTGATATGCAATCCTCGATTTCATCAAACAATTCCCAGATTCAACTCTCACTTTCAGGGTCTAATTCAACCAGATTAACTTCGGATGATTTTGATATTGAAAATTCTCCTTTCATTATTGCTGATGAAAACACGGGATCATGGCAAGAGACTATCTTGGATAATATTCATAGATTACCAAATTTGA
This sequence comes from Hemisphaericaspora haegerdaliae, assembly GCA_001655755.1. Classification (NCBI taxonomy): domain Eukaryota; kingdom Fungi; phylum Ascomycota; class Pichiomycetes; order Serinales; family Debaryomycetaceae; genus Hemisphaericaspora; species Hemisphaericaspora haegerdaliae. Next base: position 13,004 of record LQHL01001686.1, read on the forward strand.
CTTTCGAGTCGCATAAAATTAGTGAAGCTGTTAAGTTAGAAATTCATTTTACTAAAGATGTTTGTGAAATCGGAAGAGTCCCTGAACTTGTTGATCCATCCATTTTTGAATATAAGCAAGGAGATTTATTAAATGGGTATATTAAAATTAAAAATACTTCAGAGAGACCCATCCCATTCGAAATGTTCTATTTATTATTTGAAGGTAATTTCATGATTGCTAGCGCAACTGATAGAAAGTCAAAAGTACCGGTTAAAATCAGAAAGTTCTTGGAAATGTTCGATTTTTCAGGAAGTTGGAATGAAGCTCACATTAATCGTTTGATTACCGACGTTGGAAATCCTTATGAGTGTCCTGATATTTTCGATCCTATTGATGGTAGTTTCTTATCATTCGGTGAAAAAAGGACGATTTTGCCAAACAAAGTCTATAAGAGGTTCTTTACCTTTAGAATCCCTTCGAATTTACTTGATTCTGAATGCAATGAACATAATTTATGCAAACACACTGAACTACCACCAACCATGGGATTATCACGTTGGGAAGTTGGTCATTTCCCAGAAAGAGAGCTAAAGAGAGTCAAGGATTTCTCAATATTGGATACTTCAATCAGTTATGGAGTTATGGCAAGATTCATCGGTCGGAAATCTACTTGGGAAGATGATTTCGGTAAAATTAATACTAGACACTATTCTATTGATAAAAGGTTAATTAATTCCAAAGGGGATGAATATATCATTTTAAAAGAATTGACTAATTATATTCGTGTTATACAACGAACACCATTTCCCACCGATAGCGAGCGATTAATGAAACTAATGGAGAACAAATTGATGTATAATAATTTGCTAAATAGAATCAAAGAAAAGGTTAATGTCGGTAAGCAACTAATAGAATCAATTGAATCCAACAAATTGGACTCAACTATTAGCTTAAGTGAACAATTGTCAAAGGTGGAATTAGAGCTAGCAAAGGTTAAGCAGTCTTATAAACCGGGTGCAAGAGATATTAAATTTGGTATCAACAAAACTCAAGAATTCTATGAAGTATTTTATCCAATATTGAAGAAGTCATTAACTGGAGGTAGCAAAAGCTTAGGTACAATAAAACTCTCAACTCCCAAACAGGAATATTGCATATGTTATATTCCTCCAGAAAGATTTAGAGAAAAATCAATCGATTCATTGACTTCCAGTTGGAAGAAGTCTATTCCTATTGAATTGAATGTAACTCCTTCTTCTCAAACACAGCCATTGTCAGCATTATTGAAATCCCCACCCCAGATAAAGAATATATCAGTGGAATTCGTCATCGTAACTCTTCGCTCTTCCAAATGGCCCATCCCAATAGAGTTTAATCATGATTTGATTTATAACAAACAGCAGGATAACAAAAAGAATTTTGTCGATGAAGATACTATTGCTAATAACATTATCAAACCATTCAAGAAATATTCAACTGAATTGTACAATGTGGCTAAAACGCTAGGCTATGAGAATTTCAAATTAGAGAAACTGTTGATTGAGGATATAAAAGCAATCTGTCAATTAGAAGACAAAACTCTCAACCTAGTCGTGCAAGATATGACTATAAACAACCAAGCTTTCTCTTCCAAGTCCATAAATTGGGAAATGAACGAGAATGGAATAAGCAGTACCTTTAATATCGATGTCAATTTAGAGTCCTTAATCTTGAAGGGTGTCAAGGGAGCACCTGGTTTTACATGTTATAATAGATTCAATTTAGTTCCTGATTTTCAAAGTTGTTTTATGAGTAGATTCTATCATATGAAAGTTTCGATTACAATGAGCAATAATGAAGTTATTAGAGTTAAAGTACCCGTTAGAATTCAAAAGATCATCGAGTGTGCACATACTGCATCCACATAGTAAATATATTTTCAAGTTTTTAGTAGCTTTAGAAATTTACTATTATTCCTATTCAGTAGCATGATAGATTTCAACTTAGAAATCATGTAGATCTTCATTTCCTCTTTTGGAGAGGGCCAAGGTGCAAGATACGATACCCCAACTGTGTTTGAACTGAGGGGAATGTAAGTATCTTTCAGAAATTATCACAATTTTTTGAAGATCTTATCTCCAAACCAACTAAAAAGATAAAATCTACGGATAGTTCTATTGAACGGCATTCTTCGTTCGAGAATGTAAACAATAATCGAAAAAGAAACGGTTCTCTTCATCTTCCTTGAAAAAGAATCTGGATCAACTTAGATGAAAATGCCTCAGCCGAAACGGATTTATAGACTGTGTACAGATATATACTGCCATCGGCGCTGTTTCAAGAGATTCTATGGCCAAGTAAACTTTCCATCTGACAATACTAGTAATCTTTGATCCCTAAAGCTTGCCAACTGTGCATATGTATTGTTTTTAGGTTTATCATTAAGGATAAATGCAACCTTCAATAGTATATGAAATATTATCAGAGAAAAGGGCGAGATCTTCTCTTGTCATTATTAAGTCACAGCTTTATAGGTCTTCCCCACACGAGGAAAACTTAAATTTGCACCCATAAATTCCCTCCAAAAAAAAAAAAATAATGACCCTTTTCTAGGGATTTGGATATTTAAACGTTTTCAGTTTCCCCATCTAAAGTTATTATTACTGGATATGTCTTACATCAAGGATAACATTAAGTAAAGATGAAAAGCGAAGGTATTGCATATATAGATTATAACTCATGCAAAAGTGTTGCAGAGTATGGTACAATGGGGTACTCTGGTTACACTCCAAATGGACCACATGATGAACTGGTTGAAGACAATTGTCCACTTGCCCATCAGCATGAAATGGAAGGTTTAGAATCCCATCACGATTATCAAGGGTTTGGTTTAATGGTTCAGGAAAATGCTGTACCAGGTACAATTGAAGGCAGCGATTTCCATTGTGGCGAGAGACTTAATGTGAACCAAATGGGAAGAAGTATGTCCCAATGTACAGATTCAAGCTTAGGATACGAACTTGATTTGGATCGCATGGCTGCTACTGCAGGCAGTGAAAGAAAGAAGAGCGTCGTTTATGCACCTTGTGGCGAATGATTGTTCACGAAGGACGAATTTACTACCTATGAATATATAGGATGTTTAGTTTTTTACGTGTTTGTTTCTAAGTATATGATATTACATAATAATCTGAAATTTCTCTGGTTTGAGTGAAAAGAATCGTATGCAAAACTGGTTTGGATAGTGCGTTAGTGAGGTGTTGTTTGAAAAATGAGTGGTAAACCAACACAAAATCTTTTGTTGGATCCACTGGATCTCTCTTTCATCGATAGAACTATAGATAGATTATTGTCAGTAGTTCACGTTTGAAATCTATTTGATAGATTATTGTAGAATTCTTTTCGCAAACTAAAGGAGAAGAAATTATCTCTATTACCAAAAAATTCAAACCCCGTCAAATCCGCAATACTAACAAACAAAAAGAATAGCAATACTAACTTCTATTCGCAACCAATACAAACAACGCCAAGCGGTATACTTCATATTTATACCTCTACACATACGTTGAAACTCATCTGTACAATTTCTACTACCCAAAAAACATATATACGGAGAATGGTGTCATCAAAATCTACACAAATCGAGCAAGTCACTGAAGCCAAATCAGACGATTTATTACAAGAAACTAAAGACCAACAGATTGAAAGATACAACAAACAACTTATCAATGCTGCCGTATCGGGAATGTTAAAAGGCTCTTTAGTTGCACTTGCCCTGGGATACGTATTGTCTTATAAATATAATCATGGTCTTTATAAGAATTTTTTTAGACCTAGTTATATGGTATTCTGGTTCGTGGGTTGGAATGTAGTTGGGTTGACTTGGAGCACTGATATTGCAAAGGTAAACATCACTAAACAGGCGGCATTAGAGCACGAACTTAAGAGAAATTTGATCATGGAAAGGGAGTTGGCCATGTTGCAAATTCCAATCAACGGATCCAAATAAACTATTGAGGAAATTGAATATCTTCTTCCAATGGTACGATTTGAAATGCATAGAGGATGAGTGAAATAGAACCAGACAAAAAGAATGAGATAAATAGAATATTGTTAATTGGTTCTTTTTTGTATTTTATTTATTTAAGAATCTGAAGGAGCAGATGAGGATGTCGTTATTTCTACTATTTATATAGTAAAACTCTCTTTCAATTCTTTACTATGAAGTATAAATTATATTAAATAAATATTAAAAAAAAAACATGAATCATAACCTATTATACACAAATCTACTTCTTTATGGCATCAAAATTGTACATTTTCTTGTTGTTCTTACCATCTGCAATATATGGAAACTTTTGATTATGCTCGAAACATTCCAACACGCATTGTTTCACATTATCTACACTAGCCTGTGATAATTGAAAATGGCAAGCGATTCTTCCTCCCATTAATTTGATATTGTATTTTTCATTTGCCAACTTAATTAACAATTTGTCATCCATTCTGTTGGCCTTGAGGTCGATAAAGACAAAGTTCGTATCAACAGGAGATTCAAGTTGAATACCATGCTCTTTGCAGAAAGTTCCAATTTGGTTGGCAAAGTCATGGGATTTCTTGAGTTTTGCGAAATTGTGATCAATTGCATGAATTGCCATGGCAGTCATTATACCTGCCTGTCTGATACCACCTCCATTTTGCTTCTTGAAATGATTGGCCTTTTTAATAAAGTTAGGTTCCCCAACCAATATAGAACCCATAGGAGCACCTAAAGATTTAGATAAACATAATGACACAGAGTCAAAGTATGAACAATATTCCTTGATGCTTACTCCAGTGGCACTACTAGCATTCCACAATCTGGCACCGTCTAAATGCAATTTTATATCATTTTCTTTACAGAATTTACTAATCTTTGCGATTTCGTCAATGGGGGTAATAATACCATGTAGAGTATTTTCCAAACTGATAACTTTTGTAGGAGCAGCGTGAATATCACCATCATCCCATGTTATATTGTCCACCAAATCTTCAAAGGTTAAATAGTTTCCATTGGATGGAATGACAGGATGTATCATTGCTTGCGACAAAGCAGCCAAACCACCAGCTTCATGTAAGAATACATGAGCACGGTGATCACACAAAATGCTATATGGAGGTTGCTGAAGATTGACACGGAGACCGATTTGGTTGGATAAAGTACCACTAACACAGAATAATGCAGCTGGTTTACCAGTGAGTTCACACATTTTTGATTCAAGTTGTAAAGTAGTTACGTCTTCTTGATAGACCGAGTCACCATAGGTCGCGTTAGCAAAACCTTCTTGGATCATTGCTTGAGTAGGAACCGTGAAGGTATCACTTCTAAATTCATTATGAGTGGCAGCGAATACTTCTTCTTGATCGGTGGTCATGTTGTAGATACGTGACTATGAATATGAATATGAATATGAATAAGAAAATAAAATGAAAGACAAGTTCAAGTAGAAACAAATTTCCGTTGCAAAAGGAAAACGACAAGGAAAAGAAAAGATTATATAATACGAATCAACTGATGACTAAAAGCAGAGGGGTACTAGTTCTGAGAAAAATCTCTCGGGTTCTAATCCCATCGCAAGCTAATTTTATAATTTGCCCTGCAGAATACTACATTTATTGCCGCAGGGAACCGTTAAATTTTCTATAAATGGCATCAATGCGTAAACGATCGAGGAAAAATTGCCGCAAACTTTAAAAGAAATTCCGAAGATTTCTTTGTGTCAAAAAAAAAAAAAATAAAAAAATCCGATGACAGGGCAAAGAAAAATTGGTTCAACATCATCCATTGTCAAGAGGTGTAGGATTCTCAAACTTGACCTCGTTTGAGGCGAATTATTCGAAAAGTTTGGATCCTTACACAGGATAGATTCATTTGCAAATACTCCACATTTTTTTATGCTTTGACTCGTTGCAAACCATCTGACTCTGCCTTTCTAATATCTCTTATCTACTAGTTATTTTGGGTTTCATCGTGGCCAGTTCTCTGTATTGACCGCCCGAATTAGAAAATTTTATTCCCTCTGTATTGACCACCAGAATAATTCATTCTCTAATAGCTACATTAATTGGCCACACAACACAATTCTTTAGCCACAACATCTGGTATATATTATCTATACGACTAACATACATAAATAAGAGTATCATTCAAGTCAAAAAATGTCATTGTTTTTTGTTACTCAATCTGCCATTATCGGACTTTGTTCTCCCCCTCAACTGAATCCCCCCACTATCCGTTTATTTTCGGTAGGAATTATTTGGTCCAGTCGCAAAAAAAAGAGGGTGAATTTTATCCCTTCAGTAACCGAAAAATGGAATGAACAAAGGCAGGGTAACAATTCTACATACTATTTTTATTTTCATCTTCATTGTTTGGCAACACTGGACCAAAAAAGTTACCGGCGACGTTAATAGTACCTGTGTTTGCACTTCCCAATTGGATACCGGAATTACCAAAGGGCTGGAATTCAGTGGATATACCACTAGTTCCGCTTGGTGTAATATTAATATTTGCCATATTGGTGGTTGGTGTAGCTATATCGTTTCTCCAAAGCTGTGAACCGCTAGATACAGTCCTATTATGACCGCCCGCAACAGTTGCAGTTCCTACCCCATCATCTATCCATATTTTAGATGAAGTGGTAGGGGTCATCAAGAAAGAAGTTTGCGCAGTATTCGCTGCACCTAATAAATCAGTAAAACCTGTGTTTGCACCAGTAGTAGTAGCTGCGGGCTTCCACATTTCTCCGCCTAGAGCTGTATGTGTTAACTTTGGAGAGTTATACTGATACAACAATGAATTATAGTCTCCATATGATAATAAATTCTGAGCATTGACACTAGTATCGTGGCTTGGATTTGGAGATGAAATGCTAGTCGTATAAATCTGATCATCATAAGGGAATCCTTGTAATGGAGCATTTCCATAAGAATTTGTGTTTTCAAGTAATGAATGATTATCTGAAAGCAATTGATGTGCTAACGGAGGTGTATTATTACTACCGAACAAATTGCCGTCAATACTAGTATTTCCCAACTCAAGCCCGTGAGCTTGAGCATTTATCTGATCCAAGCTGATATAGGGTTGCTGTGGTTGCTGATATTGACTAGGTAAGTATTCTTGACTCAATACTGGTTGTGATTGAGGAAGCACAATTTGTGGATTTTGAAACAATGGCGAGGCTTGTTGAACAGACTGAGATTGAATTACATTCAATTCATCTTCATTTCCATAGACTTGATTATAGTGGTTGTAATAGTAACTGTTGTTCTTATTATCTTCATAATTGGGACTGAAACTCCTCTTATACTTCGGTGGTTTTGGCAACGCATTACTATATCCTCCAAATTCAATTGATGCTAGGTATTCGGTCATCTTCGAAGGTTGATACGTCGGGTCTTTGTTATACTTCAACATCTCTAAGGATTGGTGAATGTTAACAAACTTTTGGATTTCAGTCTTGAACGATTCGCGCCATTTGGTCTCAAATTCTTGATAATTGTTGATTTCATTCATGATCTCATCTTGCCAATTTGGCATTATTTGAAAAATTTTCACAAGTGCCTCAAATGCTGGTTTGGTAATTGAACCATCTTTATTAAAAATAGAAATCGGAGTGGATGATGCTGGCGGGGTGTTTGTAGAAGGTGCCGCAGTTGGTCCTGGGCTAGGCGAAGAAGAATCGCTGTTCACTGGTGATGCTGAACTTGTCTGATTAAATACTTCTATTAACGGCTTGATTTGATTCAACAAAGAAACCAACTCCTTTCTTTCAGCAATTAAATTACGCAAATATTCTTCAATCGTGTCATTCTCAAATTTGACCTTCTCGATCGATTTATTTACATGCAGCCCTTTATCCTTTATCTTCGATATTTCTTGAGATTCATTATTTAAAGTTTGTACATTTCTCTCCTTTAATTTTCTGATCCTGGATTCAATTTCTTGAAATTTGGTGTCAAACATACCAATAGAATTTTTTAATAAATTAACTTGATTCACTAATTTGGATTTCTGAAAGACGAGTACATCTTTAGATCTCTCTAATGATTTGACATCTTGATCTTTCTTGACTCTGTTATCAGTCTCTTCTTCAAACTCACTCTTGTAAAAGTTAAGCTCTTGCTGCAATGTTTCCTGTTCTTGAACTGCGTTATTTTGAAATTGCTTATAATCCAAATTAACTTTTATTAATTCATTTTGAAATTTAATCATATAGTCGTTTAATAACTCGGACAGGCCAATACCTTGAATTTGGTCGATTGTAATAGACTCCAAACCGTCATCATCTGCTGCAAAGCTGAAATTAAAATTGCTTTCGTCAATAGTATCCTCCAATATGTCTTCATCTATAAACCCAACCCCATCAGCCATTTCAACGTATACGCTTTTGGATTGTGACCTGAAGTTAGTAATAGAATTAATAGCAATCACAGATATTTCATATTTTCCCATTTCCAAATTGTTCAATTTACAAGAAGTACATGTTAATGTGGCAACTTTCATACCGTTCACTACCACAACGTAATATAGGTTCTCGTCATATTTTATTTCAACATCCCAATGAATCACAACCGAATTCGTGCTGATCGAATCAATACAAATTGCTGGAGCATGCGGAATCTCAATGTTGAGATCTTCAATTAATTTTTCAACCGGTGTGCGGAGTATGAGGTAGAAACGATAGAGAAGCCATGCCATAGATGGCAATAACGTTATTAGAATCTCTATCATAGATACTTCTTCCTTAGGTCCTACTTATGACTTAAAAGAATAAGACCAGAATTGAAGATTCTTGAAAACCATGCGAAAGAAAAAAATCGAAGAGTTGAAATAAAACGAACATAACGAGAGTGAAAATCAGTAAATATCACGTGACATAAATATTGTCGTGGTTCTATATATTTTGTGAAACAACAGTATCTGATAATATTCAACTATGAAATTAATGGAGCTGATTCTTCTTCATCGGGCAGTAGTGGTTGTGGGTGTTGTTGATCATAAACATAATACACGCATAACACTAGTAATATCACATTGAAGTTACCCAAGACGAAAAAAGGACCAAGGATCCAGTGATCACTCAAGGCTCCACCTAGTGAAGTCAAAATCATGATACCGATTCCACCACTGAAACTGTACAATCCACTTAGGGACCCCATAATATCATGAACGTTAGAAATGCCACTCAAGATACTCATACTAGTGATGATCAACCCTATCTGCGACAAGCCAATAATGCTTACCCATATGAAACAAGTCACCGTCTTGGGATTGTAAGAATGGTAATTATCGTTCAATAAACTGAGTCCGAAGTTCCCAAGTACACCCACAAAGGCCGCCAATAGAATTGCTTTAAACTTACCTATTTTGGGAGAGTCAATGAGGATTCCCCAAATAGGCGCAGAGACAAGAGCAACTGTTTGGGCTACTCCTGTTAAGATCGCAGAAAATACATATCCATCATAGCAGGTTAGCTTTCCAGACCAAGTGGTATCAGAATCACATTGACCAATATTATAATACCATTCATATACCATTAGGGGGATGAAGATAGATGTAGCAACAGTAGTTGAACGGGCAACAAAAGCACCCACATATGCTACTTGTACTTGTTTGTTGCCGCTTGAGAATTTGAGACCACGTCTTAGCAATTTGAAGTATGACTCTTGTCTGAATTCGGATTCTGCGTCTAAAGTTGTGGTGGCCCTATAAAGGAAATTACACAAAAACACGAACGATATTATTGCAAAGAACATGACTATTATATATGAATACCTCAACCCCGTTTTTATGTCAGAATGATCTGACAACTTGGCAGGAAGTGGGACGAATGTTGATACTGCGAAAATTGCACCCAATCCAGTGCTTACCCCCATTATCGCTGCAAATTTTCCATTTCTTTTATCGTGATTTACGTTATTTTCTCGAGTTACTCTAACTCCCGGTATAAGTCTGGCGAAGACAAAATCCGAATAACTCAATTCATTCAATAGCACAGTCACCATACTCATACAACCAGTAACTCCAATGGCAAATATGCATCTAAATATGAATAAATCAGGAATCAAATTATGACTTAATACACCATATCCGAATAATGCCAAGGCGATAATTAAGAAGCTACTGCTCTGAATAATCCTAGAACCGTTCATTCCCCAAGTGTTGAATTTATCATTTAGGGTACCTATCAAAGGAGCCGATATCATCGAAGCTAACTCGTCTATGAATCCCAATAAACCTATTAAACTTCCAATTTTGGTATTATGACCCGGTTGAATACCTATCACTTCTTTGATGAAAAATGGTTGAGTAGATGATAGGAACACTATGGTAGATATGCATGCAAATCCTGCATAGTTAAATGCAAAAAAATTTAATGATGAGTAGTCGCTGAATTTCGGGAGTGTCATCCTGAAGATATGATGTCTATGGAGAATGTTACAATGTTTGATGTTGAGATTAATAAAGATAGAATGAGAAGTTGCTAATTTGTTGATGTTCATGGTCTGTGTTTTCATTCTTTCGAGAAACCTTTTTTCCACAGCAAATCCTGGGGACAATTACCGAATGTGGAAATGGTCGGCGAATAAAAAGATCAGCTCCAACCAATCGTTCTTTAGTATTCTCACTTGTGACTTATTCCAATAACAGATCCAGTTGCCCTTCTTAATTTAGTAAGGTTAACCCGAATTTATATTTATTAAATACTCTTCGAATACGCGCCAGACGTGTCATTTACGAATGAAACACTTGCTCTCCCCAGGTTATGTGGGTCTTTGGGATTTTTTGTCACTTTAATACTCAATTAATGTGCATGCTTAGGCAATCTCTATAAAAGAGCCAATATATGAAATGAGAAGAAGTCAGGTTTTTCAACATTCGATAAACCAAACTCTCAAAGATTCGAACACAAAATTAAAGACCAATAGAAATTCGACTCTCGAACTTCAAATCTTGTAACATATAAAACAGCTGTCACGAACCTTTGCGAATATAACCAACTTAATAGCGAGCATCCTGGATGCGTAACGCCAATATTAACTCTTCAAGGATAAACCGAAGTAAGATGTGAGGTTTATATACGACACCAACCGAGAGGAATCTTTTCAAATTAATAAATAATGTGTATTATAAAGGAACCTACTACTATAAAAGATTTAAATGGTATAGTCTTCCTTGCATAGCTTTTCTCTAACAGTTTTGCCATATTTATAAAATGTGAATGGAATTAGTACCATAGCCAAACAAACAAATGCCAAAAGCCAACTTGCCCATTGTAAGCCCAAACCTTTATACATCTGTGTAACAAATAATGGGAAAGCAGCACCACCTGCAGATCTTAAGAAGACTTTGGTAGCCAATGCAGATGCAGCATATTTAGCATAAGTATCGATAATATAGTTGTTTAGCGAGTAGTAAATCAACACCATTCCATATCCAAACGCAATTCCGGAAGAAGCGGGACCCACCCAAATGATATGCTTGAAAGACGTAGCCCCTAGAATGAATAGAGCGATACATGGGAAAGGAGAGCCAATCATTGCTCCCCACAACCTATCTTCCGGGTTTGGCTTTCTCCTTTTGCACAATTTCATGTACTCTTTCTCTAGGATTGGAGTGGTAGTTAATCCTAGACCAGCACCAATAATAATAGGAATGAACATAAGCCCAATCTTATCATCTTTGAATCCATACAAAGTGTTGAAGATGTATGGATATGCAAAGAAAAATGCATATAACATAGCATAAATCAATGCAACAAATGCACAAATTAGAACCAAAACTGGTTCTGTCACCACAAATTTCAAAGGTCTAATAAGGCAATCATTTACCAATTCGTTAAAGGACAAAGGAGAAGCTTCTTGTTCAGTCATGATGTTTGAATTACCAGTTTGCTTTCTCAACTTATGTGCTCTTTTCTTAAGGATGACAGGAGCATAAGTTTCAGGAATCATGGAAACAACAATCCACATTACCCCACAGAATGCCATATTTACCCAAATCATCATGTCAAATCTCCCAGTACCAACGCTAATAAAACCATTCACAACACCACCTAAGACTGGTCCAGAATAAGGGGCAAATGAAAAGAATGCAATTGCTAAAGATCTAGTTTCGTTATGGATATCAACAATGCTTGCACCAACATTAGTTAAAGCTGAAGATGAAAAAACACCACATAGGAACCTACAAGCCAATAATGCACCAATATTAGGAGCTAATGCACAGGGTATGTTGAATATGAAATATAAACCAAACGAAATAAAATAAACCGGTCTTCTACCGATTTGTTCTGAGAGAGGTGCCCAAATCAAGGGACCTATACTAAATCCCAAGACCATTAACGACACACTCAAAGTTGAGACCTCAGTGGAAACCCCAAATTTGGAATTTATTGTAGGTAGCCCACCAGCAAGACAAGATGATCCATATGCAGCACAAATGACAAAAACCATTAGAATGATGGTATATGCCCACTTGACCCACATGGGCCAATTGTGAGGGTTCTCGGGATCATTAATTGTGAATGTCACGAATTCTAACTCTTGTAATTTTTCTTCACCTTCTTCTGGGATTATCGTCTTGATACGACCTAAAGTTTCCAATGTTTTAACAGGGACTAAACCAGTTTCAGTTTCTAAAGTGTATTCTTCAGGAAAGATAGGATCCTCTACCGGGGGGTGATTTAATTCTGGAATAGGAATAGAGGAACTTAAACCTAGAGCTCGCAATGATTTTCTGGTCTCGGTTCTAGTTGGCTTTAATCCAATTGGAACGGCTGCGTAAGATTCAGATGAATAGATTGAAGCGGTTTCATCTGGATCAAACGGAATTGGTTCTTCCCGTTCGTGTTTAGTGTTTTCGGAATCAGATGTATCCATATGTGACATTTTGTTAATTGTATTTTATTATACTGAAAATTAAGAGATTTCCAAAAAACTTAAAGGGAAAGCTGACCTATTTATGCTTATTGTGATGACCGACAAGTAATTCGGATAATTAACCGTTTGAAAATAAATACTTTTTTTGTTCGATGCAGCAAAAAAATATTTAAACAATAGATTGCGCGGAAGCTAGCCGTTTTTGCCGTCACGTTGTAATCATTTTCATGACTTGTTGGTCACACGCGGGCGGGGGGACCAAAATCGATGTTCCC